>JAEANM010009622.1:0-16258 GCA_017656035.1 Myanophis thanlyinensis
CAGTTGCCTTCAGACAAAGGAATTTAAGCCAGATAAGGGAAAGATTTGCGATATCTCCCCCCCGACTCTGGCAGTTCACCTCTTCACCTCCTCTTACCTCCTCTACGGGGAGGGTCAAGGAGTTCCAGCAAGAGAGCACAGATTGAAACCATGGACGATCGCGGATTCCGACCTGCCGGCGAAGAAGCCAAACAGGAAGTCCTTTGTATGCTTTTTAGAAGCCTGTCATCATAACAAAATTATCAGAAGTTTGCAAAAGTGACTAGTCCCAGGATTCAGTGTGCGATCATAGACAAGTTTATAGTTTACTGTAACTCAAGAATAAATCTGGACAGGAGCCAAAGAAATACGAGGGCTATCCACAAAATAGATTATGTTTTCATCTGTAGCGAGAAGGGGCGGAGCTAGCATGGCCATCTTTGGTCTGTGCGTTCACCACTCAGTCTGCATCTAGTCGTGCTAGTGGGAGGTTCTTATCGTTGCCCGTTATTTCACAGCAAACGTTGGAAATGTGTGCTGCAATTGAAAATCCCGCAAGTTGTGAGGTGCAATCAGTGATAAGGTTTTTGTTGGCAAAAAACCATAAACCGATTGAAATTTTTCAGCAACTGTGTGAAGTGTACAGGGACAACATCATCACTGAAGGTGGAGTGTGCCAATGGTGCATTAAGTTTAAAAATGGCCGAACTAACGTTCATGATGAACAGCGGAACTGCGGGCGGGTGTGACTGACTGGTTCAAGTTTCAGGTGGCTGAATTTTATGACAATGGAATTACAAAGCTTGTTCACCGCTGTGATAAGTGCCTCAATTTGTTCAGTGAATATGTTGAAAAGTAGTATTTAAGTGTCACTTTCAAGTTATATAATAAAATTTTCCTACACTTTTTTTTCGCAAAACGTAATCTATTTTGTGGATAACCCTCGTAGAAAGGTATACCATGGGCAGGGCTGGTATTGTATTCTGGGCAAAAGTATTTTTTTTTACCTTTTTTATAAGAATGCTAAGCTTATACTTAGCACTTCTCTATAGTTTTTCTGTATTTTTTCCCCTCAAAATGGCAAGAAATTACAACACCAACTATTGGCAATTAAACCGTTGAAACTGGGGACACAGTACAAATTGGAAAAGAAAGGAAAAAGATGGCTTATTCTAAAGGACTGAACAACCAAATTTTACCACACAGCCAACTGAAAACCCTACTTAGGATTTCTTCCAGTTGCTTACATACATACAAATCTTTGCTAATTCACAGTTGTCCTGTAAAATACTTTAGTATAAATATACAGCATAGCATCCATTTGCTGCTGGCAAATTTCCTGAAGTTATTATTGTCCTTAAAAAACAAATGTTTAAAAGCAACTTGACATAAAGAAATATACCCTACAAGTTCTTGCCACCACCGTATCAGAAAATATATCACATTTGAGGAGCCCGGGTGGGGGGGATGTCAAGTTGCTATTTAAAATGGCACTGGGGCTGGGTCCCAAAGAAAAGAAGGCGACCCTGTAATTGTCTTGATCGTGCTGCAAGATAACAGAAGACATGTCTCCATCCAGTGCCTACTTGCTTGATGAAAAGGGCCAGAGCAGCCACTTCCTCCCACCCCCTCCACAGCCTACTTTGGCAGCTGCTCCCCTGAAGCTCCATCAAGGCCAAACTTGTGGGTCAGGCTGCATGCCAGCAATCGGAGGCCTCCCACTTCATGCTTGGAGGCCTAGTTTGTACTGCCTTTCCTTCCCACCGCAGGTTCAGCTCAGTGCTTCTTCAGCCTTATACTGAAGAGGCTGCGGGGCTTTAAATAGAAAAAGGAAGAGATGCCTAAAAATAAAGTTTAATTACAGAGGAAGAGGGTGACAGGGGTTCAAAGTGCTCAGAGGAGCCGGAGGAAAGGGACACAGGATTCTCTTCCTCTCTTGCTGATCCAACTTCTTGAATGGATTCCGCCTACATATAATCACTAGCTCTCTTTCTGGCCCTGTTGTTTTGATCCTGCTACACTCCTATAGCAGGAGTATATTATTCTAAGGCAACACTATTTTCTAATTAAATTTTCTGTTTCGTTCCCAAAACTGTGAATTATGTTGGGGATTCAACGTTCAGGAAATATGTTCAAACGTATCAGCAAAATATTGGATTGTTTATATTTAAAAAAAACAGGTTTTTACAATAGAAAGCCATGATTTGTTTAGCAGTCAAAATAATCAGGGGATGTTATCAGGGACCATTTTAGAGACAGGCTAGAAAAGACAAGGGATTGACAGATGTGATAGTGTTATATGATGTGGAAGAAATTAATAAAATGCTTTACTCAGACCAGTGTTTTTCAATCTAGGCGGCTTTAAGATGTGTAGACTTCAATTCCCAGAATTCTCCAGCCAGCCTTAAACTGTGCACTTCTGATTTGAAGAGAAAGAAAAGTTTTAATTTGGATTGAGATCCTTCTTTTCAGCATCAAGTTTAATTGTTCGCTTTAAATTGATTGATACATTACAGAGAAGGTACCCCATATCATCCCTTCAAACCTTTTTTATTACCTGGTTTTAATTTTTGTAATTTTAATTCATTTTATATTTACAATTGTTAAATGTTTGTTTTATTTTGATGTAAATTACTTAGGGTCAGCTTAATCATGAATGAGTAGCAAATAAATTTGATAAATAAATAAAAGTTTTCCTCTCTGAGCAGTGAACACGTACATTAGCCAGAAAAGGAAAAGAAATCTGTAGCTTTTCTCTCCCAAATATATGTTGCTAAAGATGTAAAATATAAACCTGGTTGAATAGAACATAATTTATTATTTATATAGTGTGCTAGTTCTAAATAATTACTAAGTATCACCATGTTATGTGGTGCTTTATATGATGACCTGGTACAAAAAACATGTTTACCTGATGGCTGAGTTCCCACATCATGCTGAATCATAAGTTATCCAATCACAAACTAGCATGTTGTAAAAACCAAATCCATCTGAAGGAAACCCATGTTATAGATCATCTAGTTCCCCTACCCTTGAAAATAGCAATGATCAATTTTAACTATGAATAATACAGTTGTTCAACCTTGAAACAACCTTGTTTCAACCACATAGTGAAAGTGTTTAGCAGAAGACTCAGGACAGACCAGGTTTTTTGCAAACTCTCCGTATTTAAGGAATAAAATCCTCTGATACCAGACAAAGTCATAGTCCTTAGTTCAAACAACTTTAAATATGGGTTAGACTCATTCAGGAAGGATTAGGCTGTCTATACCCACGTCCACAGAATATCATGGGATAACCATATCATTCATAAAACATATAACAGACTGCGGCCCATCTTCCGGTTGCAACTTTGCATAAATAGCACTACAAGTAGTCCTCAACTTACACCCATTTATTCAGTGAACTTCCAAAGTTATAATGGCAATAAATACATTTCATTTATTGCACTTATGACCATTGCAGCATCCTCACCATTACGTAATTAAAATTCAGGCACTTGGCAACTAGCATGTATTTATGATGGTGGCAGCATCCCAGGGTCATATGAACACCATGTGTAGCCTTCCTTGCCAGCTTCTGACAAGCAAAGTCAATGGGGGAAGTCAGAGTTGGTTAACAACTGTGATTTGCTTAACATCGATAGCAAAAAAGGTAATAAAATTGGATATAACTCACTTAACAACTACATTACTCAGTAATGGAAATTCTTGTTCTAATTGGGGTCGTAAATCGAAGAGTACCTTTTTCAGATCATAGTTTTGCATTGCCAAGTGCAATACATTTTAAACCTACTATTTTTAGTGATATTGGCAGGTGAGATTTCAGTTTCTATTACCTAGAAAACTGTAACTTGGAGAAATCAAGAATGGGGATTTTTCATGAACAACAGTGAATATACATGGCCCAGGATAATATTCCCGGGTCCAATCTGGGTCAATCACCAGTGATGTAATGGGAGTTTTCTACAGTATTGTGAAAGTGATTTGCCAGAATGATGACATTGAATTAGAACTGCATAATATAACTACAGGTAATCTTCAATTTACAACCATAATTGAGCACAAAATTTGTTGCTAGCATAGCAGTTGTTAAGAAAGTTGTGCACCATTTGAGATCTTTTTTTTTTTTTGCCATAGTAGTGAATCACTACAGTTGTTAAGAAAATCATGCAGTCATTAAGTGAATCTGGCTTCCTCCATTGAGTTTGTTGGTTGGAAGCCTGCTGGGAAGTTAAAAATGGTGATCACGTAACCCCAGGACAGTGCACGATGTCATAAATACATGTCAGTTGCCAAGCAGCCAAATTTTCATCCCATGATTGTTGGGATGTTACAATGATCTTAAATATGAAAAATAGTCTAAGTTACTTTTTTTCAGTAACTTTGAATAGTCACTAAACAAATGGTTTCAACACAGATTTGCATCTTCAAAGAAAATGAAAGAAATTACAAGCACAACAAAAATCAGCATCATTATTATAAATTGTAAAAAGCATAATATATAATTTTGCTAACACTTTCAATTTGTTCTGCACTTGCACTATGTACTGGTATCTGGTTTATGCCCATATTTTAAACAAACACACTACTGTACTAGAATAGCTGATTGTGTTAACATATTTTATTATTTTAATTTTGCTTTTTTTATGCATTGTATTTTTTATTGTTTTAAGATACCACAAATGATGGAATAAACAGGAAGATGGGGTATAAATAAATACATCTGGAGGACCACTCATATATTATAATGATTGGAATGCAAACTCAAAGTTTACATATCTCCTGAAATCCAGGAATTACTTAATCTATTATTTCTTAGCTATCAAAAGGAAGAGAGGGAATTATAGGCCACTTGAAAGTATATCAGTCTGGGTAAAAGATTGAAATTTTTTCCTTCTTTGCCCAACATGAATTTTCTATTGTACTTACCTTAAAAATGGTCCTCCAGTGGCCTCCACTCAAATAAATTTCATTGGCAACTCACTAGTAAATATAAGTTTAATTGCTATTATTATTTAATTATAGTTAGCTGCTGTTATTATCTGTCACAGCTTTTGAAGTTATTTTGACAACTATTGTTCTCCATACTTGTTGGGATTACATTTCCAATCATCATATACAGCACCGTGTAGCACAAATCTGATGGGAGTGAATCTGGAAGTTGGGCAGAGTTTCCCTGGACAGAAATGTACATGTTAAGGTCACTGGAGATCAGGCATGTATATATGTGGCAGCTTACTGAATCCCAAAAATTTAGAGCCCAGCAAATTCACCTATAGAAATAGTTTGGAATTCATAACAGACATCCTGTCCTAAGCATGTGAGGTAAAAGTGAAGTTACAGAACTCTGGCATCCCAGTAGATACAGTATATCATCCTTAAGTTTGCTCCAGTGCTATGATTTGTGTATGTTTTCATGTCACCAACAACCTTGTAGCAACATTTGTGGGAAGATCTGTATATATGCCAGTTAGATCATTGGCAAAACATTGTCCAATCATTAAGCATATAGATGTTGGTACAGAATCAGAACAGTGAATTTTGGAACCATATCTCTACAGACTCTGCAGTTCGAAGGAGAAATTGACAAACCAAGTACAGTAGTCCTCAACATATAACAATAATTGAGCCCAAAATTTCTGTTGCTAGGCAAGACAGTTGTTAAGGGGCTTTGCTCATTTTGCAAGATTTTTTGTCACAGTTGTTAAATGAATCACTGCAATTTATGCAGTAACATCGTTATTAAGTGAATCTAGCTTCTCCATTGACTTGCTCGTTGCAAAAGGTGATCACATGACTTTAGGACATTGTAACCATTATAACATGTGCCGGTTCAGATTTTGATTATGTGACCATAGGAATGCTGCAATGGTCATAAGTGTGAAAAATGTTTTAAGTCACTTTTTTCAGTGCTGATGTAATTTTGAATGGTCATTAAATGAATGGTTATAAGTCGAGGACTATCTATACCTAAATTTAAGATACCACTGTTTGTTTTCCACCCCAAACTATTGGTGGCCGTATAAACTTACTAGTGACAAAATATGGTGTATGTTTTTTTCCTATTTCCAAAAGACTACCTATTATTCACAAACTATATTTACTAGCTCATTCCCCACAACCCCAAAATTTTTGTTTAACAAAAACAACCCGGAATTTCATTAAATTTTGTTCCTGTGTACATAGATCATACTATTTTGTATTCTGTAAGGATATGCTTTCAGAACAAATTTAATGTTACTACATATGAATGAAAGATTAATTTTGATAATACTTCCTTTGAAAATACATGCAAGCTTGATATGTAGAGTTTCCCTATAAATCAAGCATCAATCATAAGCAATTTGCAGTTTGGATTCAGGGATGAAATTAATTAAAATGACAGGAGGAACAATAATATCCCTGAGGCAAAGAGAAAGTAATTTCTTCTATCTAAAATCCTAGAATTTGGGGACATCCAATAGGGTGATTTTGCAGTGATTTGGGATTATTCAAAATACAGATAATTATCAAATTACAACAGTTCAAAATTACAATGCCACTGAATAAGGTGAGTTATGAACACTTTTTATACTCACAACTGTTGCAGCATCCCCATAGTAATAGGATCAACATTTGGCTGCTTGGCAGCTGGTATAAATTTATGACAATTGCAGTGTCCCAGGGTCATGTGATCATCTTTTGCAACCTTCTGATAAGGAAAGTCAATGGAAAAGCCACATTCACGTAACAACTGTGTCTAGAAAGGTCATAAAATGGGGCAAAATTCATTTACAACCACCTCACAGCAGTAGAAATTTTTGGCTCAATTCGGGTTGTAAGTTGAGGACTATCTGTAGTCTTTCTTTCTGCAATTGAATTTCTTGACATTACTGCCACTTAATTGGATAACGATCATAAAAGTTTCCATCGTTACAAAAGGATTCAAGTCTAGGACTTCTAGGACAAGTCTACCAGTGCTTTGGATTTTATTTCCATTGAACTTGATACATGAATCAGTTTCCATAGTTTATGATGGAGTTTCAGTAATTTTCTCTCATATTTATAAGAATTAAATGAGTCCAGTAATACCAATGGTTTCACTTCTTATGTAAAGGCCATTCCAATGGCCAATATCATCCCCACTAGCAGAGAAATCAAAGATGCTATGTTGCTTTCTCTTCCTGGAAGGAAAAAGAGGAAAGCCAATGCCTTAATAGCCTTCTACACTATAGGAGAAATCACTCCTAGATGTTGTAAAAAGGGTGGGGTATTATAACATAGTATAAAATTTTGCTTGGTCTAAGTAAAATCTTAAATTTAGGGTTTTTTTTTTATTCTCTTATAATAACAGAATCCAATCCAGAGTCATCAATGTAGCTGAACAGATTCAGAAGCAAGGACAAGAAAGACTTTTTCATGTGGCATGTAATTAAACACTGGAATTAACTCCCATAGTGTGGTGGTTGTCATCAACTTAGGTGGTTTCAATAAAGTTATAAAGGGCTGCAAGGCATGTTGGCTTTAAGTACTACCACCAACATGCTCTGTAAAACTACTTTTGGAGGATCATACATATGAAGGTGCTCTTGTGAGAATGCTTTTGGAACTTTCATGTGGACTTCTCAAAGGATCAGGTCAACTATTAGCACTATGAGATTGCCCCAGACCAATAAAAATAGGGGGGCAGAAATGGCAATCATCCTAATCCCTTCCCTCACTTTATTAACAGATAGAGAATCGTATGTCCAGTTCTGTAGTCCTAAACTAGCCTGCTACTTTCACAAATTGCAACCAACATTGTTCTTTTACCTATGTTGAAATCTTTCTTGGTTATATCATTGTCAGAACCTGACATTTATGATAGGATTGTGATTACCATCTTCTAATGGCTAAAGATCAGAAGAGTTAGGGTTCATCATTGTCCATCTCTGGGTCATGTAGATGAAATGCTAATGTTGGTGGATTTCTGTATTTTCCTTCAGCTCAAGATTCAAAATATTTAGGGCCAACGTGACTGAATGATAAAAAGAAACTTAAATGTTTGGGTAGGTTTCAGGGTTAATCCAGAGAAATATCTTTTATGTTTTCATGTGACTGCCAGCAGATCTGAAAATGTCCACCCATTGAATGTCAGTCTTTTCCCTCTCTGCTAGGTCTAAAGCACTCTGGCATCCAGGCAAGGCAGCAGCAGAAAAAGCTGCCCGTGCCCCAGCAGCTGGTTTTAGTTAAGTCTTAAGACACATGAAAGCAAGCATTGGTTTATATTTAGCAGTGTTGGTTTCAGAGGAAAGTCTTTTATCCTGGAGGCTGGTCATCTATCATGGCCTTTGGGGTGGGACCATGTCTCCAAATAGCTCCCACGGACACACAGCAACAGTAAAACCACATTTCCTCCCTTGGACAGTTTGTGCAAAACGGCGCCTGTGGTGGCCAGTTCCTCCAATGGCAGGCTGCTAAAGTGAGCCAGGACTCACCAAATTTTGACCCTTATGGAGTCTGTTCAGAACATTCAGCCCAGAGACTTGTGGCATGGTAAGAAACATGAGTGTCTGTGAGGATATACAGGCTGGGTTTGCATAATTGGCCAGACCAGGGTAATAATTTGATATTCAAAATGTGTGAACCCAGCTATTTTCTTAGCATGTTGAGTGACCTAGGCCATTGTATTACGCTGCCATTATTTGGGAATCCATGCTTTGGGAACACAGCATTATGTTTGGTTAAGCTGAGTTTAGGGGGTCAAAGGAAATATTCCCTATCCACTGAATAACAAAACATGCTACCTCCCTTGCATATTTGAGTTTCAGGAGTTCAAATCTTTGCTTGTTGTTTATATATATATATATTTATACATTGGTCAACTCCCAATCTCTCTGGGCTGCTCACTATTAATAAGTTTAAAAAATGACAAAAGGCATAAAGAAATTCACAAGTGTCAGGAAAGCATCCAACAGTATATACCAAAAATCCCATCCAGCAGTATATACCAAAAGTCTGGGAAATAATTCTGGAATAGCTTTCTGAATGTCATCAAGGTGGAAGCCTGGTGTGCCATTCCAAAAAAACAGGCACCATGACAGAAAAGATCCACTTCTAGATCCCCACTAGATGACCCCTTTAATTGATGGGACACAGAATATCCTCCCTCTTCCTAATCTCACCAGATGGGCAGAAATAATGGAGACAGCCAGCTTTTCAAATAACAAGGCCTTAGGATACAAGGTGATAACCAGCACCTTCAATCATACTGTAGAAATCACTGTATTTTTAATTCTGAAATTAAGAGACTGAATATAATCCTTACAGTAATTTCTATAAGTATGAAAAACAGGTAAACCTTCATTCCCATTTCCTTCCTAGTAATTGAAGTCATTACTTCTTTTTCCTATTGAATGCATTAAATAAGTAGTATTTCAGCTGCCTTCTGTTGCTTCCCTCATTTTGAATGGTAAGCTTTGAATGGTTAATACTTTCACTCCATAAAGTATTTTGCTATGAGACAGGACTGCAATATATAATTAAGCAAGGAAGTGCCCCTTGCTGCATACAGTGCTTTGGCTTAAGGTTCCAGACACTTAATTCCACATTTTTTCCTCCCAAATCTTCAAACAGCATTTTGTGATCATCAAAAATGCTCATCTCTCCAACAACTCCAGTTGCTTATTTCCACCCACCCCCCAAAGGATTTTTTTCCTTGAACCAAACCCAGAAGTTACTCAGAGCCTGTTGAACCATCACTCTGTCTTATGTATATAAAGTTTTCATTTGAAGGACCTGCTCTTGAAAAGTTGAGATGAGGATTCCTGTACAGGTTATCAATACAGTTCAACTCAATTATTGTTAATTGATTACAGTTAACTGATCTTCTTTGTTCATCATGCCAGGTTATGGTTTATCAACCATAATTTCTTGAATAAACCACAACCAAGCAAAGGTGTTGAGTGTCTTGAGTCTATTTCTTAATCTTTTATCCTCATATAAAAAAACGTTCCTCTGGAATAACCAACCCTGTTATACAAGAATATGGCTTGTTTTCCCAAGGTGTTTGTTTTGTAGAAGACAGATTAAGTTAAATTAGTGTTTAGAGCAACTTCCTGCAATCTGGCACTCTCCAGACATGTTGAACTACAACCCTCATTATCTCCAGCCAGGATGTTTAATGCTTTTCAAGGTGGGAGACAGAGGATGTGTAGCCCCACTGATTTCCAAAACAAAGAAAACATAGGAGGTGTCATCTATTAACAGGATCAACAATATGGAAGGTGGTTTACTGTCTCCCTCTCTAGTCCAACAACTGGACCTACATAAGTTGAAATTGTTTTAACTTCCAGTCATCAATTACTTACGAGTGGAACAAGAAGATGGAATCAGAGTATTCTGAAGAGCTTTGAATGGATGCACTTTTTCAAGTTTATGATCTTTGGGGCTCAGGAAATTATTGTGTTTACTTTTTTGAACTGTGAGAATTCAAAATCTTCCTTTAAACTCGTGACAACTAGTGCTTAGCCTAGACTACTGATGTTAATTGGTTTGCTTCTTTTCAATCATATTTTCACTTATCTTCAAAACACCTTACACAGCAGCCCACTTTTTCATCAGGGATGATTTTCTATCTAGCAGTTTTAAAATTGATCCATTTCAGAGCTGTCAAACTCTCTGCCCGCAGGTGCTGGCCACGCCCATGCCCGGTTTGGCGAAGGGGAAAAAAGTCTCGATCATCACATGACACCACGAGTTTGACATCCCTGATCCACTTGGTCCAATGGCTGTGCAATCTGGTCTGGTTGTTAGTTATGTTTTAACATTTCTGTTGTTTGTTATTTTTTAAATCGCTCTGTGCAGGCAAAATGCAGGCTAAATAAAAGCTGTGCTTTTGATAATTCTTTGGACCATTGGGATGCATTTTTGTATATCCTGTTACTAAAAGCAGTGAATATATAGGCCAGGCATTGGCTGTTCCTCTCCAACTGTTGTTGAACCACAGTTTCCAAAATCTCTCAGTTGAGGCTACTGGAATTTAAATTTCTTCTCTAGTATCCCAGAAAGTTTCCATTCCAGCTTAGGCAATTGTAACTGGAAATTATGGGAAAATAATCCATCCCAAAAAATATGGAAGGTTCTTGTTAGGGGAAATGTTGTTTTGAGGTGACATAAAACATTTGGAAGAATCTCTAGTATGCTAGCAGCAATCTATAATATGCACTTAAATAATGCAGTTCGCTAAAATTCATGCCATAGCAAATGTGTCAATTTTTAGGATGGTTTTGTTTTATGGGTGGTGTGAAGATGGTTGTAAATAGCAATGACAGGAAGTTGTGCAAAGTGGTGCAGTTTGTGTAATGAAAGAATGTGGGCCAAACTAATAAGTCTGCTTTCTTCGACTTGGGCATTCTTCTGATGTGTATAATGTTCAGCAAAAGCCATACTGGCTGTGGAGTCATGTGGAAGTGCACATATCTGGAGGGCACCCAGGTTGGAAAAGAATAAACCATATATACATATGTCAGCTCAAGCTTCTAGGCAGCAATTATTTGATCACACTGTTGAAACCACCATCTTGACTTTTTGGCTACACCAGTGGACACTTCTTATTTTCCTCTTTCTTTTGGATTCCCCATCTGCTTCCTTCTGTTTTCCATGGCCTCTAATGGTGACAAATTATAGCACTTCAGGGAAATAATCAAGCTGGTTAATGGCAATTATTCTTGATTCCTAAGTTACAAGCAAGATACCTTAAATACTAAATGCTAGGGAATACAGAGGAAAATTATGCTATTAATAGTACGGTTAATCTTTCCATGCTTATTGGGTGCTGCTATATGACATATAGATGGGCTAATGGGGCCCCTGTTCTTCTCCATTCAGATATTTTTACCATTTCAATCTGTATTGGGATTACATTGGGAGAAAGGATTGTATGAATGGGAACTTTTCCCAATCAACCTTTGTAAACTTAGAATATTTGTATCCTACATGGTTGGGGTTCTAATGCTCAAGAAACGAAAGCTTTTGCAGTTTCCATGCTTCTGATAGAAAATCTTTCAAGGACAGATCTTCTCCCATTTGAGTCTTGGAGGAGAAGTATTCTTTCTATCCGAGTAATATCTTCTGAACAAGTCAAGTCAGAGGGGCCAGTATATTTTCGACCTTTCAGGAAGGCCCCAAATGCATCAAGGCTAGCATAACTCATTTTCAAAGCAATATATAATTCTTTCAGAAAAAAAGCAACATCCTACCCTTCCATAAAAACCACTAAACTCAACATTTCAAATGACTTGACAGCATCACTGATCTTCAAGTCCAGAAGGCCTTGCCTAAGAATTAAAACTGGCTAAAATTGGATTTTTAAAAAATGGCAAATAAAATAGTCTGAATTGTTCTAGGCTGGTTTAAGAAACATTTCAAAAAGCTTTGCTTTATATCCTGAAAATACTCAGCCAGTCTCAATACTGCAGCAAACCTACTGAAAAACCGTGGTGGCTAGTAAGGGTAACAAGACAGGGTACAAACAAGAGTTATCTATTTATGTCAGAGGATAGTGGAAACGTGCTTGGGCATTCTGGGATTAACCATTATTTTTATTTTTTGCAATGCCTCATTACGTTCCTGTCGCGTAATGCCCTTTATATCACTGACCAATCTGTCTGCCTGGTGCTACTCAGTGTTGTAACAGAAAACAAAACTAAACATAGGGCAGGACCCAAATGGGAAATGATGATCAGAGATGTGAGCCCCATTTCTGTTGGTCTCCCCTCAACCCCTCTATTTCTAGCCTATATCTTCCAAGTCTCTTTTATCTTTTTTTTCACTTTCTGAATAATAATAGCAATTAAATCTGAATACCAGGGTGTATTTCCCCTTTAAAAGGAATGAAAGGGAAGTGAAAACAAATTGAACAGAATTATCTCCAACAAACTCTTCCAACTGTGTAAAAACTAAGTTATCAAGTTTAAAAAGGTTTACATATGATGAATCTATACTAGATTCCTTCAAAAAAAAAAAATCAAAGGAACTCCCAATAGTGGGTATCTACTGCCACCTACTGTTACTTCCTGCCATAAATTTTAACAGAGGCTTGCCTGATAATTTCTTACAGTATTTCCACAAAACATACATTTTTTCTAAAATGGGTACATGCTTAGATTTGCCACTTCTTTGACTAGAGCTGGGATAGAATTGGAATATCTTGGGAGGAGAAATTTAAGGGTACAAGACATCAGTTGGCATATCAACAGTCCTAATTGTTTAATGGTGATCTAGCTTTCCACTTGAAGTGATTCTTCAAATAAAATTTGTTGAACTACAGAAAGCTGTCTCAAGAAGCCTTTTGCCACAATGGTCAATGCTTCTGCAGACAGGATACAGTGGTGGGAAGATGCTGGCTGAAGAATTCTGGAAGTTTAAGCCCTCCCTTCTTAAAGTTGCCGAAGTTGAGAAATACCACTTGGTATTTCTTCAAATCAGAACCAAACTGTGTTTTGTTTGTATCAGTGGTTGTAATATTAACAAAATTCTGTACACTGTGTGCACAATTATTAGGTATGTATTTTAACTTATTATCATCATTTTTAGGCATATTTTCTACCTCCAAGCTTTATAAACTTTGCTTAGTGGATATCAGGATACCGGGTACCGTGTATTTGTGTAATGAGGGAGGGTGTGACCTAAAGAATTAACATCCTGTATCAGTGGTGGAGAACCTTTTATGTCAATGTGTGCCTGCCTTCGTGCCGGAAGGGCAAGCCAAACCATCCCACGAAATATACGCAGCCACAAAATTGGTGGGCGCATGCGCCGAGAGCCAGCTGTTTGGGCTTCTGGTTCCTAGCATGCATGGCAAACAGTTGGCCAGCACGCATGGCAAACAGCCGGCCAGCCTGCATGCACACACCAGAAACCAGCATTCACTTTCAGAGCACACATGCATGCTGGGATGCTGCGCTTCCAGGTTTTGGTGCTCCCGCACACTGAAAGCCAGCTGACCGGCGTGCAACAGTGTACAAGAACAGGAAGATGAGCCATTTGGTCAGTGCGCATCAATGTGCAAGAATGGGATAAGGAGCCAGCGGGGCTGCGCTTGGCTCACAGGACAGTTTGGCATGCCATTTCTGGCATGCGTTCCATAGGTTCGCCACCATGGCCCTATATCAAGGTGTGCATAATTATTAGGTGGCTTCTTTTACTCAGGCAAAATGGGCCAAAAATTGAAAAACAAAGTCTTTCAGAAGGATGCAGCACTCTTGAAATAGCTAAGATATTGGATGTGATCACAGAAACAACGTTTTGTTGCAAATAGTCAAGAGGGCGCAGGAAACATGTTGAGAAAAAGACGCACATTAACTGCCAAAGATTTGAGCAGAATTGAATGTGAAGCTATCAGGACCCATTAGCCTCCAGTGTTGTTGTATTCCAGAACTGCAACTACCTGGAGTGCCCAGAAGTACAAGGTATTCAGTGCTCAGACATTTTATTTTTATTTTTTTGGAAACTTCAGAGTTCCCAAATACCAGAGTTCCCTCTCATCCCTCAATATCAACATTTTTTATTATAATTCCATTGGCACTCATAACCTGAATACTCAAAGTTCATGATTAACTATATAGTACCCTTTTTTCTTTTATAATATACATAATTTTGAGAGGTGGCTACAGATTAAAAGCAAAAATAGCATAATTTAATATATATATATATAGCAACAGTGCAAGAGTAACCAGCATGAAAAGGGGAACACTTCAGAAATTATTTTTAAAAAATGTTTACTTTTAGAAAATCTAGAAAGAAAAGGCAAGCAAATAAAATCCTTTTCTGGACATTGAAAGGGTCTTAAGAGTCAATTCAAGGCACATTTTCCTAAGGCATATCCTTAAAATCACATCAGAAGAAAACAGACTTGGGGCACTGGGAAAAATCCTATAAGCATAATATTAATGTTAAGGAAACTTACAGCCTTTTAGAATTTTAAAACTTGAAACAGTGAAGTATGCTTCAATTGGGATCAGTAACCAATACCAATGGCAAAGAGTCTTAATGATTCAGCTGTGATCTAGTACTTTCACTAAATGAATTTTCCAATCAGTTTTTAAAAAAAAAAAAAATACATGATACACTGCAGTGGAATAGTGTGAGGGCATAACACCAAGTTAATGGTTCTTTACATAAGCCTTTCGATGGTTGGATTCAACTAAGCAAGTGATTCCCAAACTTGGGTAAATTAGGTAAAAGTAATTTTTCTTTGGATGACAACATAGAGACTCATTACACAATCACATGAGGGACATTTAAGTTGACTTAAAAGTGTTTTGCCTATAATGGGTAAAAAAAGACTTTCTGATAAGCAGTTTTGAGTGATAGAGGAAAAAGACTGGGAAGCACTAAACTATGTTGATGATTCTTTTAAGTACATTGGGAGTATTAAAGTATACTTAAATTACAAGTATGGTATATTTATCATAAAATATTAAATATTTTTAAATATTATTTTAAAAATATTAAAATATTCTTGTTCTGTAGCCTGTGTTTTCCAAAATCTCATTTCCTTAATTCTTTTGGAGGATTCCAGTTGCCTTGGCTGATTTTTTACACCCTTTCCCCCAATCAGATATACCTATCTTTAATTAAAGATATATTTTCCAAATCAAAGTTGGAATTTTATTCTCCTCAAGCACAAGCTGGTGTGCAACCAATTTCCTTCTGTCCACCTGCTGTTGGAGTAATAAGTCATGAACAGCATCTGACACAATCCTCCTATGAATGAGAAAGATCATAAGTGCTTTGGAATTTCTTCCTTACTGATAAAACACACATTTAGCTTGGTTAGATAACATTGCAATATGTTGTAAATCACTGGTGGAATTTTGCCAGAATCCTTCACATCTAGCACATCAGTGGATCTTTGATCTTTTAAGAAATTCAGATTAGTAAATGGTCTGCTGCAGGACCAGTTATGTGCTCATGGAGCAACCTAGACGTTTGCCTGGGGCAGCACAAAGGGGCAAAACACTTGGTAGAAATGGGGCTGCAAACTAGTGCAATAGAAATCCTCAGGTTATAATGACTAGAGCAGTGGTGGTGAACTTTTAACTTACTGAGTGCCGGAAAATACGTGCTTTGCGTGTGCCATCCGCACTTGTGTGTGGCTCTTTCATGTGCGCTGCATGTGCAACTGCATCATCTGCACATACATGCAGCTTTTGCACACGCAATGCACGTGCTCTGCACGCAGGCACTCACACACACATGAGCAATCGCGTGTGCATGTGCAGGAGAGCTCCAAAGACCAGCTGGATTTCCTGCTG
>JAEANM010009623.1:0-16258 GCA_017656035.1 Myanophis thanlyinensis
TAGAATAGAATAGAATAGAATAGAATAGAATAGAATAGAATAGAATAGAATAGAATAGAATAGAATAGAATAGATTTTTTTATTGGCCAAGTGTGATTGGACACACAAGGAATTTGTCTTTGGTGCCTGCTTTCAGTGTACAACAAAGGAAAGGGTGCATTCATCATAAGATACAACATTTAGTGATAGTCATAAGTCATAAATCGAGGACTACCTGCATGGAAAGAAAATTATTCTGTCTCATAAATTAGCACTAATCTTCTTGCTGCATATTGTTGGAGTACTCCAAATACTTGCTTAGTTTAATGGATTAGGCTGTTTTATAGACCCTAAGAGAACAAATAGAGTTACTTTAGCCTTGGTTCTGACTTTATATCTGTTTGATAATAAGCAATATAAACCGAATGTGGATGCTTGCCTACAGCATGCATTCTAAATGTAGGCAGAAATGTCTTGTAAAGGTACCAAACTTTTGAAAGGTGACCTTTGTTCCTTTGCCTGTCTAGGGGGATGAATTGTTCTGTGTTGGAAGCCCCAGTAGCTATCAGCTTCCACAATGGGAGCAGCCTCACCTACCAAGTTATGAAAGTGTACGAAAAAAGGATCGGCAACGGGAAATCCACCAGATGATTGCTGATAGATTTGGATTATGGGCAGAAGTCTCTCCAGAGGTGAGCAATCAGTAGAAATGGTCTCTCGGGATGAAAAATATCTATCTTACGTCTGGTTCTATAAAATTATTCCCCCGATGAGGTATTTATAGAATTTGTTCTAAGTCCTTTTTATTGAAATAACTTGGGACTCTGCTCCTTTTTTTTTTCCCAGTTTTTTTTTAATCTTAGAGGAAGGAACAGAGTGTTCCAGGGATCTCCAGTGCTTGCCACTTGTTTATATTCTTTCTGGTTAATGATTCATTTTGTATCTTTTGAAAAGTAGTCTTTCTGCAAGGAGCTACAGCGGACAAGAAGGCAATCCTGCATAAGAGATCTGTCCATTTAATAAGTGAGTGGGTTGGTTCGTGGTGAATAAAGCCCCGGGGGGTTTCGATAGAGGCCTATGGTTTTAGCTGCAGCTTCTCTCACAGCCTTGTGCAGGGCAAGAGGCCATGAAGATTCTAGCATTTTGTGTTGTTCTCCTCATCTTGATATAGTACTCCTTGGAATCTTTCTGGCTATCTGAAACAATTGGTGCTTTTTTCCCAACTTTGCTTCTGCCTGTTATCAATCCCTGACTTGTTAAAATTTCAAGCTAAAAGATATGTAATTCTTTTAAAAGTAAACCATGTGGGTCCACATTAAATCTGCAGTGTTTGTGCTGACCAAGTCAGTTAGTCAGTCTCTGTCTGTCTGTCTGTCCAGCCTGTATTAAAGAGCTAAAGCAAGCCCCCACTTTTCTCCCATTTTTACTTGTGATCATTTTACTGCAAGGACATGGAACCTAAAAGACATTTTCTGTAAGTAAAACTGTCCCTGAAATGTGGCTCCTCTCAGCTTGCAACCACTCACCAAAGTACAGAAAGGAAATTTGTGACTCTTCAGAGCTTGTTAGATGATTAACTCTCTTCAGGTCGAGTTGACATGGCTAGTGACAGCAGATGATGTAACATGTAGTCCATCATCTGGACAGCTGCATCTTTTTCATTCATCCATGCAAAAGGGAGTGATTTATCAATTTTTCACTCTGTTCACTTATTTTGATATTCCAGATACTCAGCCTATCCTAAATCAAGAGAAATTGGATAAATGTATAATTGCATTCGTTTTCCTTGACTCAGAATGCCATTTGCTTTTATTATAGTTCTTTCCCAACTAATTAAAAGTGAATCCAGTTGACACTAGCAAGACTTGAGATTTGTATACAGGATATAGATTGTGCCACATCATAGGCAGACATATGAGACTCCTTCAGCCCTCATTCAAAATATATGTTTGGAGTTCTCACTAATTTTAACTGTCTTAAAAACCCTCTGGTGAAGATAGCAGAGCAAGAACTTACCTGTGCAAGAAATTGAAAGAATGGTGGAATGGTTCAGGTGTTTGTCAGGTTAGGGTTACCTTTAGCCACAGAAGTTTGCTTAGTGACTTGTGACTAGTCACACACACGCACTCAGCCACCCAATCTCACAAGTTGATTGTGAAGAAAGTAGAAGAGAATCCTCTGTATGTCTTCTTATGTCTTTGAAGGAAAGCTGAGATATAGATAAAATAAATATTATTATTGATAAGGGATAATTTAAAAAAAGAGCCATGGTGGCGCAGTGGTTAGAATGCAGTACTGCAGGCTACGATTGCTGATTGCCAGTTGCTGCAGTTTGGCAGTTCGAATCTCACTGGCTCAAGGTTGATTCAGCCTTCCATCCTTCCGAGGTCATGAGGACCCAGATTGTTGGGGGCAATGTGCTGACTCTGTAAACCGCTTCAAGAGGGCTGTAAAGCATTGTAAAGTGGTATGTAAGTCTAAGTGCTATTGCTATTGCTATAATACAGGTAAAGGATCCTGGAAGAGGAAAGGGGGAAGTTGTATTTCTAGTATGCTTTTGAGGGGAGGTAGGAAAAGCTAAAGATGGACTGTATTGCTGGGGTCTCAATCTGTCAATAGGTCACCTGTGACATGTATGCTGGCTGCCCTGTACCCAGTACTCTAACCCAGGGGTGTCAAACTCGCGTCATCACGGCAGCATCACATTACATATTGCGACTTTTTCCCCTTCACCAAATTGGGTGTGGCAGTGGGTGATGCATCCAGCTCACGGGCCGTGAGTTTTGACAGCTCTGCTCTAACCCATTCAAGACATCAGGGTCTTTTCTATGCCTTCTAATAGTGATGTGAGAAATTAAAATAGAAACAAAAGTAATCTTGCCTGTTCTGAAAACTAGTGATGCGCGCAATGTTTTGAATCTAAACTGTTTCAAAACACTGTCTAGTACAGCTACTGGTACAAAACATGACATTTGGAGCTCAAAGTGTTTGTCCTGAGCATTTTGGAAATGTTTCTGGTATTACTCAGGCTATTGTGAAATGTTCTAGCCTTGAGATGAGTGGAGCAATATCTGAAAACTTTTAGGAGAGCCGGAACAACTCTTTTTTGAACTGAACAGCTAAAAAAAACCCCTCTTGCACATTTTTAACTATAGTTTGAAACATTTCGTAAAACCATCAGTGCTCACTGAAATCAAGAGTCTACTAGAAGATAATTTTCTCTGATGTTTTAGTCGGAGGATCATGATTTGTTTCTTAGTCTCACAACAAGTGAACTGTGATTAAATGAAAGGCTCATCCTATTGCTGCTTCAAAATCTACAGAACCTGTTTGGCAAGAAGTGATAATGGAAGAAAAGTAAAAAGTGCATGGCTTCTGTGCAAACATGACTCGATCGTATTACTGGCATTTCTTTAAATCTGTAGCCCCATGGAAGACCTTCAAAGCCCCATTTCAAACCATTTTCAGTCTGTCCTGTGCTGTAGTGAAAGAGTTAATGATTGGGGTGAATGATGTTGACATTGCAAGGAAACAATTGCTTAGAGCAGAACGCTTAAGCTGAGATGACATCTACCAGCTTCACTACTAGGAATGTAATCTCATATGTACAGTAATTATTAGGAAGTCCATTCAATTGATCTCTCTGGAATTTACAACCTTTACCTGAAAGTAAATGGTTTTGAAATCACAACCTATGCTGGGACTTCTAATGGCCTTGAGCCTTAAAACTTTCATATCAACAATTAATAAAGGCTGTCAGTACCTTGAACACCAATTACAACTTATATTGCACACTTAAAGCACTTTCTACAGATATATAAGCCCTGATATAACACTGTAGCACATAATCTAGATAGGCCAAACAATAGATAAGTAAGAACTCATGCTGGAACATACATCAAGCTTCAAGTCCTTGTACTCACATCATACTTCTGTCCTCAAAAATCCAGCACTTCTTTCTTCTCACCCTATCTCCCCCCCCCACCCCCCATATCTTGAGGCCAAACCTGAAGTGATGAGGTTTAGAAAGGGAGAAATCATTGTGAGACATCCATGGAATGCTTTGAATAGAAATATTTGCCAAAATTTACAAGCTGAAGTCAGAAAAAAAAGAGCAGAGCAGGTATTTCAGAGTTGTACCTCTCCTCTTGATAGCTCTAGCCACCTTGACAGGAGAGAACAATGCTGGGAACTGAAATTCTGTAATCTTGGGATATAAAAAAAGGATGTTCTTCTTTTCCTTCCTTTCTTAGAAAATACGTTTCCTCTGAATTTAAATAAGTTGAATATCTTTATAGGCAAAGTTTTGCCCTAAACAAAACCAGGACAGTTAATGTTTATTGTGGGTGCCATTTCTTTGGAACTGTGTATTAGAGCTATTGCAGCAATCCAACCTAGCATGCTTATTCAATTCTAAAAATCATAGCCAAGTGTAAGGTCAGCAACCATAGCTTCTTTGCAGTGGCCTCTCTCTGTGATTTCTTATTAATCTTTTGACATAGATTCCTTTATTCTTTAGGGCATGGTTTCACAATTAGTATGGATTAGCATATTAGACATTATCCTGAATAGCTGTTCCCGGAATGCCTTTGGGACCCCATTGATGGGGAATTATTACTGCCAGATATGTCTGTGAATTACAATACTCAATTTTTATGCATTAGTTATTATTGCACGGGTTTATTGGCTTTTGTTGCTGTGCAAAAGCAGCAAAAATCTCTCACGTTAGCCCAACAATTCTCTGATTAATCAACTAATTTATAGAGAAAAGGGCAAAAGATTATTCAAGTACATCTCTCCCCCCCCACACACACACACACTAAAATGGTCACAGAAATTGTTAGTTAAAATGCAGGTAGTAGTGTTTGTCAAACCAGTCCCTTCCGTTTGTGGAGGGCTCTGGGGTTGAAATCCCAGTGAATCCATGCTCTTGCTGCTGACAAATCATCTAGGCCTAGGAAGGAATGTAATATCTCTGATTTTGCCTTCTTTCTTTTTAAAAAAATCAACAGTTTCTCCCTTTAGGGCAAAAAAAAAGGTGATTATGTAAACCCAAATAAGTCAGAAGTTCTTTGGATGTATGGATGAAGGCAAAGAAGCCTTAAGTTCTTTTGATCCAAAGCCTCTTTTCTATCCATTGTTTGTCGTCCCCTCCATCAGAAAAATAAGATTGGTGGGAAGTTGTGATGGGAATGAGGAAGAGATATGTCTGGGGATATTGGCCCCTCTGATTATCAGAAGGCTCCTATGGTAAGATTTCCTAGGAACCTCAACATAAAGAAACTAAGTCAGTCAGTTCCATTAACAGGTTTAAAACCTTTAATCAATAATAAAGGAGTCCCTTTATTTTCATCCACTACTATATATGTTGGTATCCTCTAAAAACTAAGAATAATTCTAGCTACAGAACTATTGTTCTTTTCTGCATGCCAAGGCACCTATATTTATTAACTGACTATATTACAGCCCTACCGATATATATACTGGAATTTCCCTTCTGTTCAGTACTGTGATGCTTACTCCCAAATAAACGGGTGTAGAATTGCAGCTTAAGTATAATTAAAGTATTGGATGACAATCCCAGTTTACGTAACAAGTGTTTAAACACAACAATTACATGCCAATAGAAGACTATAGACAAGCTTCTTCTAGGGGATTATATTGCAAGCTAAATGTTCATTGTATTGCAGTGCTTTGCAGTTTACTTCCTTGGCTTCAAGGCAGTGTATCACTTGCTCAGCTGCTTGGTAATTTAATTGCAACAACTAAGGAAAAATGCTATCACAATTTTTTGGAACATTTGGCGTGTTTACAAACACCCACTTCACACAAGAAATATGCATTTCCAGTGCTTGAAAATAAATATATATTTATTTATATCCCTCACATCTTTCCTTCCTGTTGCTGGTAAGTGTGATTTATTGCATTACATCATAACATATTCTTACTGAAAAATTTTCTAACGTAGTAAAAAAAAACGTAAAATAAAATAAACCAAATAGTAAATAGGGAAAAGATAAAATAGAAAAAGAATAATTTACTTTAAAAGTTATAAAGAAGTAACAGATAGTCCTCAACTTATGAACCACAGCTGAACCCAAAATTTATGTTGCTAAGTGAGAAATTGGTTAAGTGGGGTTTGCCCCATTTAAGACTTTTCTTGCCACATTTGTTAAGTGAATCACTGCAATTGTTAAATTAGTAACATGGTTGTTAAGTGAATCTGTGAATCTGGTTTCTTCATTGACTTCACTTGTTGGAAGGTTGCAAAAGGGAATCACAGGACACTGCAATCGTCACAGATGTGAGTCAGTTGTCGAGCATCCGAATGAAAATCACATGACCTTGATGCTGCTATGGCTATCATTAACTGTGAAAAAATGGTCGTAAGTCACTTTACAACAAAGTTGTAACTTTGAATGATCACTAAATGGACTGTTGTAAATCGAGGACTACCTGTAAAGAAGCCGCTAGGGTGACCATAGGCCTCTGTTCTAAGGGGAGCTGACCGACATAAATGAAAACGAAAGCTACATCAGAAGGAAGAACGCAGAAAGTCATTGCACTGGTTTGCACTGTTCTTCTAGTCACGAAGGCCGAGATCACCCATTGCTCCAAACCATAAACCATGGATTTTAGACATAATGAGTGGGTCTGCACAATACACATTGAAAAAGGTCTGGCTTCTTTTAAGAGAATTGTGTTAAGCTTGTAGTAACCAAAAACCAGAACCCTGTTCAGACTAGCCCGTTTTATTCAAAGGCTTTTGTGAACTACAGCTCACTTTTTCAGAATGTCTAAATTGATGCAGAATTTAAATAGGAGCGCAATGGGAGGAAAACAGGATGGTTAGGCAGATACAGATTACATGGGAGATAAATTACCGAAAACCCAAAGGTGCTTTTTCAAGAGGCAACTGTTTTTCTTGAAGACAAGAAAAGTCCAGTTGCCTCTGGATCAAGCACCTTTGGGACAACTGGATGATGACCTGGAATCTCCATAGACAAATTACAGAAAACTTTTTTTTTTAAAAAAAAAAAAATCCATTGGGCAGGTTGAGGCTTTCTGAGATGACCTGAAACCTTTTGAGGCAAGTGAGTTCAGCAGCTGCTCAGTCAATTGTGCTGGCAAAAGCAGCTACTTTGAGATGTGTAATGGAGTATCCTGGGAAGTTAAAATAATCTAATAACTGTTTTGTTCTTGTACTGAGGTCCTGGCCTCAAACTTGCACCCATTAGTTCTTTTGACTAAGCACAATACGTGCAGGCCCAAGTCAACAACCTGTATTTTACAAGCAGCCCTTTTAATAGAATCCATTCAGTAATTGTAAGAGGTTTTGTCCATATTCAATTCAGCCTCCACTTTTATTCAACCATGTATGCAAGGCCTTGAAATCACCCCTCTAAGATTTGGTTGTAGTGGCTGTGGCGTATGTTGCCCCTCTATTAATTCTGTAATGGAGTGTGAAGCTCATTTGGCGGGAAATATACCATGTTCCTCATCTTCTCTTCACAGTTACCGCCCCCTTATGAACAGGCCTTGAGGTATCCTGCAGCCTTGTCAAGAACCGGAGCCGGCTCAGAGTTGTCAACCAGGCAGAGCCTGCCAGATATGTTGCAAACATCTCCCACTTACCAGACTCAGAGGAACACTTCGGTGTAGGCTGGGAATGAGTCCTCCACTCTCCACGACACAAACTGGGCAATGCTTTCATTTCTGCAGGACAGTCGCCAAACCTTGAGACTGAAGAAGTGGAATGAAACTCTCCAACATAATTGCAAAGCAAGCTATGCTCTCTTCCCCACCCCACGCCTTACAACAATTACAGCGTTGGGACTGCTGTCTTGAACTAACCCTTAGACAAAAATATATTCATCCCAATGGAACAAATTGCCCTAGGGAAGTTCTGATCAGCTTCTCTCTTCCTCTTTTTTTTATACATCGGATCCCAAATAAACTTTCATCAAGAACAGCCTAGGGCAGGGGTGGGCAATTGTGGCTCCTTCATGACTTGTGGACTTCAACTCCCAGGATTCCTGAGCCAGCCATGCTGGAATTCTGGGAGTTGAAGTCCACGAGTGACGAAGGAGCCATAATTGCCCACCCCTGGCCTAGAGCAGTGTTGCTCAACCTTGGTTGGCTATGTCGTATGGACTTCAAATCCCAGAATTCCCCAGCCAGATGAACATTGCCACTCTCTGGCCTAGAGACTATTTGCAAGATCTCTCCAGATGATCATCTTGCTGCATGAGTAAATCAAGCAGACACCCCATTAGAATTTTAGTTTCATCCCCAGGAGCTAAACATCAAAACCATTGGATTTTCCCTGATCGTTGTTTTAAAAAGAAAGGTTTCTGGTTCAAAGACCACCCTGAGAATGTACAGAAGCTCTTCCACTTTAAAAAAAGAACTGTTGGAGCTGCCAAACTTTCAAGATATTTATCTGAACATTTTATTTTCTTTTAGCCATCATAGAACTATATCCACAGGACACCATTCGGGGCTTCAGGTGACACAATGAATGTATTTTACCCTCTGGCTATTTTCATCAATCTACACCAGTGAATGAACTCTTTGGACAAATTCTGGTGGGATTTTTCTCCTTTTGAAGACAGGGTGGGACTCATTTTGCAGGAGATTAAGTAGAAGACAAGTCTGGCACTTTTGTCTCATGTTTCCCCAGCTGAAATACAAATAGGCTGTTTTGCAGCCAAGCCATAACTGATTTTAAAAAAAAGTTACCTGTCAAAATGTAGAAATCTCCTCGAAGGGAAGCTTTAGCTATTTTCATGTATTCCAGAATTGTTTATTCTGCTTGTCAGCTGGAGCTCAGACAATCTTAATAAGCTTAAATTTAATTTACTGTTTGGATTAGGGGAGGGGAGGTTTTTGTTTGTTTATGTTTGACTAGTAATCACTCCAAATGTTCCTAATGCCATGATTGAAAATGAATCTAATTGGGAAATGCTTGGGAAAGCTTCTACAGTCTTAACATGTAAGTTACCAGAATGAAATTACTTATTTATCCTTTCCTGTCTGTGAGATCGAAAAGAATGAATGTGAGTTTAGGTATATTTGTATTCAGGTTTTATTTTAAAGGCAGATGTAACACTCAATATGGCTAACACATAAAGAGATAGCTGTAGTAAATTTATTTTTCTTTGCTCCAATCCCTCCCCCACCCTCAGCTTACTTGTACTATTGTATTTCATGTTTAAAGGCAAGCAGGCTTTCCTTTAACTTAACAGTTAGGTTCATACATTGCACAAAACCTGTTTTACTCATGGTTTGTTGAACAGGCCATGACCCAGTTAGCCAAAACCAAAGAAATAATATTGCGGCTTAGCATGCTGTATTTATACAGCTATTACTATCTTGAGTTCCATAGCCTGTTGATGATTTACTTGAACTTTAGTTAGAACTATGACTATGTATCTGCAGATAAAAAACAGAAGGAAATGACTGTGTAAGGAGTGTTGCTAGCACCAATGGGCCTCCAGTTTGCTGGTTTCACACATTGCAATAAGCTATAAGAGAGTTTCAGTTCAGATTGCAATATGAAGCCAGCCACTGCGATCTAGTGAATAATCACATTTTGGCTTGATGGGATATGTGAAATCAGACAGACTCATTTTACATTAGATCTTAAGAGAGAAGCAGATCTGCTAAGACACCTCACCTCATCTGGGGTTAGCCATGGCATTCATTGACTGAGTTCCCAGAACACCCAAAATCAAAATGAGGTTTGCCTTGGAATCAGTGGGATCTGTGGATCTGTTGGTTATGCATTTGTCGATGAAACATGAAAAAAATTCATGCCTGTAATGCACATGAAAGTTAGCACTATTGCATTTCATATTCTAACTATGTACAGTATAAGCTGATTAGACAGACTATTTTCCCAGTGAAGACAAGCACTAAATTTACAATATATTTTTTTTCAAGCTAAAAAAAGCAGGAGGCCAACAAAGTATGAGACTGGCCGGATAATGTATGTGATTTAGAAAGGAACGGGCACTCTTGCTCTCTTCAGGTGCTTAAACTCTTAACTTCTTAGGTCCCAGGAAAAGTGGCTAATGGTCAAAGTCAAGGAAGGTTGTCACCTGTGCACTAGAACTATATGTGGCTACTTGAAGGCCCAGGAATTAAAGTTTTCAGATTTAATGGGTGAAAGCAAGCCGAAACATAGAGCTTGCCATGGAATTTCATCTCATCCCATCTATAATCTTGATTGCCTATGCTGTGCTGTGGCCTGCATCACAGGTCACCTGCTTTTTCCTTCTTCAGTTGGTCACAGAGAGAAAGAAATGTATCCAAGGACTGGGATTGCAATGTTGTATATTAAGGACATGATTTTTTTTAATAGCTGCCAAAACCAGTCACCATTGTAAAATAATTTCCAAGTAATGAGTCTTAACAGAAAAATTATCTAGAGACGAAAAGTTCTACACAGGTGTCATAAAAGTCAAATTTACAATTAGTCTAAAGCAATCAAGTTGTCTTGCTTCCTCCTTTTGTTGCAATAAAGTTTGAATTATGTATTGTTATAAGGGTTTCCCGAATAGTCATACGCTATATAACTGGGATTGAAAGCATACTTAGTTCTAAGGAGTAACTATGGTTTACATGTAATGCTGTAATCTATGGTTTTAAACCACCTGGCTGGATCTACACCATGCATTAAGCCAAGTGAACATTGCAGAAATTACATTTTATCTAGAAACACTGGGTAAACTGATCAGTGTTTGACACACTGGATAAGAAATAAGCTGGGATGAGAGAGGAACTTCCTGCTAGACTGAATCTATAGCAGCTGCACATCTATTTGGTACACAGCAGACAACACTGCAACGGGTTGTTGTGTGCATACATTGGCATAATGTATAAATAATGACATTGCAATGCGTATGTTCTGTACCCAGATTGTGATGTGGGAAGAAATTTCATATGTCTGCAGGTAGACATACTTACTGGTGTATGAAAACTGCTGAGAATACTCAAGGTCACTCTTACCTCCAGCATCTGCTTTTACCCCAAGAATAAAAAATTCGCTCGAAATGGTTCTTCTGAAATGAGCAGCAGCCGTATGACCGTTGTGTTTTGGGAAAGAAATACTATCAATCTTTATTTCATCAGCAGCACATTAGAGGTGTGTGTTAAGAACATGTCTTTGTATAATATGCTGTAGATGCTCCCAACTATTGCTTTGTTCCCAGCTGCAGAGGACTAACCAAAAGTCATTCAGAACTAGCTCTCAGATCATGGTGATCAACTTAAAACTTCCCACTTCTTCGGTAGGAACAACGTTGATGAAAGTTTTATACAGCACAGCTCCTTTGGGCAACTGGCAGATCATTTCTCGGCTTTCCTTGCTACGGACAGGCGGTACGTAGATTTCTTTAGTGAACCTCACCGTTCCATCTTGAAGAGCATACAGCCATTTGTTGTGTCCCATCCCCACCTGGGTCAACGAGAGAGAATCATAATTAAAAGAAGGGAAGAAGCAGCCTCTGGATCAGAGCACTGGCCATGCCTGTCATTGGGACTGCCACCAGTTCTCAAACTGGTACAGGTTGCCAATTGTGTGCTAACTTAAAGCACAGCTGCATGTGCAGGAAAGACATCATCATCACCAGAATGATACAGCATAATGCAAAGATGTCAAAGTGAGACTGCAGGATTCCAGTTACTTGCAGAAATAAAAGACACTCCTGCAAATTAAATTCAGAATCCCTGCTCTGGTAGGGTTTATACTTGTAAGCCCGGGATGCCTGGCTTTATGGGATGCAGCAAGTTATTTGGTTTTTTGCAATTACATTTGCTCCTTGTGTCCCCAGCTTTTGTTGATGCCTGCTCCTGATGGTGTATTTTGGAATTTTAATAATGTCACAATTGACCCCATTCAGTCTTAATGTGGTTCCATGCCAGCTGAATAAGATGACTGTCAGCTTGTGAGTCCCCAAATGTTAAGTGACATCTGATTTCTTCACACCCAAAAGTGGCTGAAGATAGTTTCGGTCTTAAAGATGGTATCTCCAACAAACCCAATTTTATATGGTATCATTCTGCCCAGATACTTATGGGTAAGCAAGCATTTCTCTTTAGAGAAGAGACACCGATTACAAAAATATATGCAAGTTGTGCTGTGGATCAATGTAAAGAAACGCTTAATTATTCTCCTTTTCCACAACTTGATTTTTCCCCCTCTAATGGTCAAAGTCATCCAATGCACCATGATGCATTTTCATAGCATTTTCTTTCTTTACCTCAGGATATTCTATGGGAGGAGGGGAGTTGTCACAGCTAAGACAATGGGTTTCCAGAATATCTGACCTATTCTTGTATTTCACATTGCAACTATACTGGATCTGAATTTTTACTAAAGATAAGGAAGTGCTTCAAAGTCTGTGAAACTAATCAGGGTGAGAGAGAGGCTCCAGTTTCTGGTCATTAATGTCAGTGCTTTTATAGGAAAAGAGATTTAAAAAAAGGAATTTTATTCTGGTCTCAGCTGAGAGAAAGAATCTTGAAAAATGATAAAAATATGAGGGCCAAGAGGCTTGACAGACCATAATGAAAAATGTTTAATTCTAGGATAATTTAGAGTAAGACAAGGAAACAGATGCTTTGATAAAAATGGAATGAAGTCTTAATTAAGTGGTATTTGAAATAACAAAGAACATCTTACGTGAGCTCCCGGATGCCACCGCATCACACGCTGGGTGGCCAATATGTTGCCTGCGTGAACAAATTGTCCTGTAAATGAGTTAAAGAAAGTAATTAAACCTCAGAAACAAGACAGCTTGAATGCATTTTAGCTGAATACAAATGCAGCACAACAAAGCAACTTTCTTTAACATTCCTTCTCACAAA
The DNA here is from genome assembly GCA_017656035.1 of Myanophis thanlyinensis. Taxonomy (NCBI): domain Eukaryota; kingdom Metazoa; phylum Chordata; class Lepidosauria; order Squamata; family Homalopsidae; genus Myanophis; species Myanophis thanlyinensis. The sequence continues at coordinate 12,853 of JAEANM010009623.1, forward strand.
ATAGAATCTACTGCAGAAGATAAAAGGTCAAAGGTGAAGGTCAGAGGTGAAAGATGTGAGACTCAAGCTTTGAGAATCGTACCCCTAATTTTACTTAAGTCTGATTGGCTGAGGCTTTCTAGCAATACGATCATTCTAATCTACACATATCCAAAGTATTTTCTTGACAGATCAGAATAGCCTCAATTCATACATTCATTCACCAAATTACACTCCATTTAGTTGAGAAAAGAGGGAAAGAAAGGTAACAGTTCTATTTCAGTAATCCTGAATCCACATTTAAGTACAGGTAGTCCTTGACTTACTGTCTTACTTAGCAACCGAAATTCTGACCACAATTGAGGCCAGAATTTCAGTTGCTAAGTAAGACAGTTATTAAGTGACTTGTGCCTCAATTTTACAACCTTCTTGCCATGGTTATTAAGCAAATCCCTGCAGTTATTAAGTGAATCATTTGGTTGTTTAGCTAATTCATCTTCTTCCACTGACTTTACTTGTCAGAAACCAGCTGGGAAGGTCACAAAATGGCATCACAAGACCTTGAGATGCTACAACCATCTGTAAATACATGCCAGTTTCAAGGACTCATGGGGACATCTTTGCTTTCCTCATAGGGAGAAGACAAAATTAGGAGGGCTGCTAAACTAAGTGGGAAAATAGGAAGTGGGACTTATGATAGCATTGAACTGTTTCGTATTTATGTGAGAAGGATGAAGAAATCTGGGATCTGGCTGTGCAACTTAACTGATTATGTTGAGCAGGATGACACAAGGAAAGAGTCCCCTCTGCATCATTACAGGGCCAGGATGTTCATGTCCTGAGGCATATTAATGACTCATCCACTTTGGACTAAATACTGTAACTTGATGGTTTGGAGAGTCTTATTTGTTTGGGTTTGGAAATTACCAGGGCTTGGTCTGGTTAGTGTTTGGGAATACAGACTACTGGAGAATGTCAGGTCTGTAGAAAAATATGGACTTTGTCAAACATCCTGCAGGAAGGAAACTAACAAATCTCTTCAGTACTATTGTCAAGAGAATGACATAGATGTGGCTATGTAGTCACCAAGAGTCAAGATCAACCAACATCACTTCTGATTTGGTTCATTCCAAATGGAGCAAAATCAGCAGCCAAATCTGTACCCACTGAAGTTAAACTCTTCAGGCTTAAAAAAGAAAAACCATCTAATATGTTCTCCAGCTTTGTTATTGCAAACACTATTTTTCAACATCTCATGTGCTTCCTTAAGGATATAAATTAATGTTACATTTTGAACAGAGAAGGAACCATACATTGGCTTGCTTCAAGTAGCCCCTGTGGTGGTCCTGAATTGTCTGCAAGTATCTACTCCCAAATACCATTTTCACTCTGACCTTGCAGGTTTTGTTAATGCTAGGGTCAATTCAGGCTTCCTGTTCCTCCACCCACTTTTTATCCCATCACAAAAGAGCTGGATTTCCTAAGCATATAAAAGAAGTTGGCTGCATCAAGCCAATAGTCCATTTGGCCCAGCCTTTAATAGCCCTCAAACAGATGTCTCTATCAAAGCTCATAAACTTAGCAAGGAGGGCTAGTACCCTTTTCCATGGTTCCCATAAAGCAGCTGATATGTCAGGAGTGCTGTTGAAAATCCTGGAGACAACAGGACTAGTGATTATCGATAACCCTAATCTAATCCCCTTTAATAGTGGTCTATATCTCTAACCATGACTATCTGATTGCAGCATATTTAGTTTAACTGGAATTAACATACTTTTTTGTTAAAAAGGAAGGAGTTCCTCAAATCAAAACTGACTTCTAGCACCTCCAGATACATTTTGTCAAGAAAATTACATGAGCAATACAGAATTTGCCAACAGCTTCTTCTGGGATATTTTTCTGGCTCCACGGTTCAATCTACAGCTGACATGCCTGGCAAGGATGGTCTTCCCAGTGAAGAGATAAGCACATCTGATCCTGCTTAGATTATTCTGACAGCAGGCAAGGCCAACAAAAGATATTGCATCTGTTCTGACTACTAGTTAAAAAAAATACTTCCTTTCTTTCGTTAGTCTTGAATCTTTGAATTTAGAATTCAGTGGACAACCTTGCAAAACCCTGCATTTTGTGTTCATTCAATTGTCTTAAATAAAGGTGTTACATAAGATAGTGTTTCTCAGCCTTGGCGATTTTAAGATATGTAGACTTCAACACCATGAATTTCCCAGCCATCATGATGTCCACATTACTTAAAATTTGTCAAGGTTGAGAAACACTGTCCTAAAATAAAAAAACTGAGATAAGTGTCATCACCGTCATCACCACTACATCATCAAATTGGGGGGAGGGGAGTATATAGGGACTATTGACTCCCCCCACTCCAGCAGTCTCCTTATTTCCAGGGCTAGAGTTTTAATTCTTTTTAGCATACAGGTAAGTCCTCAATTTACAACAGTTCGTTTAGTGACTGAAGTTACAACAGCACTGAAAAAGTGACAACCATTTTTCACACTTACGACCATTGCAGCATCCCCATGGTCATGTGATTTACATTCAGGTGCTTGACAACTGACTCATATTGATGGTTGCAGTGTCCCAGGATCATATGATCCACTTTTGCAACCTTCTGACAAGCAGTATCCGTGGAGAAACCACATTCACTTAACCATGTTACTAATTTAACAACTGTAGTGATTCACTTAACAAATGTGTCAAGAAAAGTTGTAAAATGTGGCAAAACTCAGTTAACAAATTTCTTACTTAGCAACATAAATTTTGGGCTCCATTGCGGTCATAAGTTGAGGACTACCTATATTTCCTTAAAGCTTCATGTGTGCATAGCTCTACAAAAGCAACCCACACCAAAAAGGCTTGCAATTATCCCCCCCCCCCCCCAATACCTGGGCTCTGCTTCAACATCTTACTCTTAGAGCAATGTTGCTTAGCCCTCAGGCACTTTTAAGTTGGGTGGACTTCAAGTCCCCAAAACCCCCAGGAAATCCACACAGTTTAAGAGGCTGAGCTTGAGAAGCACTGCTTTAGAGAGAAAAAAGGGGATTGGAGCGAAGCTTTGCTTTTTTTTTTTTTTCATTTCTTTCCCTCCCACACTGTTCCTTCGCTCAATAAACACATGTTCAAATTTCTACGACCATACTTATGCTACAACAAGGGAACCTTACAGTATCATAAACAGCAACACATATATCATTGCAAACTGGACTTCATAAAAGCACTCTGGACATGATCAGAGAATGATAGAATCATAGGGCTGGAAGGTAAATTTTTATCCCCCAAGGAGGCCTAGTACCATTGGTTGGGGATTTAAATTGGTTTTTTTTACTTAAATACTGTATGTAATTTTTAAATTGTTTTAAATTTTAAAATTTTATAATTAGTTTAATCGGCCTTAATTTAATTAATTTTAACT
>JAEANM010009624.1:0-16257 GCA_017656035.1 Myanophis thanlyinensis
AAGATTGGTCAATTGTGCATCCAGTAGCCCAAGTGGGTCACCCCTCAAAGCCGCAGCATCCAGGCCCAGCCACCCTTCACAGCCCCGCCAGCCCAGCCCAGCCTGGTCCAGCCCCAGCTGATCCCCGGGGACGCAGCCCCAAGGGAGGCTGGCCAGAAAGGTGGCGGGGAGGCCCCCACGACCCCTCCCCGGCAGCCCCAGGCTGGACAGCGCTCCGGCGCCCCCGACGCCCGCCTGCCCCGTGCTCCCTCCACCGCCTTGGCCGGCAGACAAGGAAGCTGAGTGCCACTGCCGCCCGGACCCCTCCCCCGCCCGGACTCTCCCTCCGCAGCTGCTGATGCCAGCGGGCACGGGGCAGCCGGTAACTGCCAGGCTGCGCCGCCCGCATCGCCCCGCTGCACACCCGCCCGCATGCCCTCTGCTGCAGGCGCAGCTCGCCTGGAGAAAAGCTGCCACCCCCCCGGCTGGCACAAAAGGCCTCCGCCCGCCTCCGGCCCCCCCGGCAGAGGCTTACCTTGCGGCGCAGGGGGAATCCACCGGCCTCGCCAGGGCGCATGGAGCCCCCGCTGGCCCTGCCTGGCCATGTGAAGGTCCGGCGCGGCGACGCCGGATCTCCGCACGGCCAGGCAGGGCCAGCGGGGGCTTGGAAACCCCACCCCAGGCTCTGTGCAGCAAACAGACTGCCAGAGATTCAAGGGGACAGGACACCCATGGGGGGGGGGAATTTTCAAACCTCTCCCGTTTCTGCTGCAGAAGCCAGTCGAGGTTTGAAAATCCCCTCCCCCTCATGCGAGGGGGATACATCCGCCGGCCGCCCGCTGCTGCAGAAGCCGGGGGAGGTTTGAAAATCTCCCGCGGCCCTGCCCGGTCGCATGGAGAGACATGGAAAAACTCTGAGGGGGGGGGGGAATTTAGATACCGGCTTATAACGCACACATGCAATTTCAGCCCTGTTTTCAAGGGAAAAAAGTGCACGTTATAAGCCGATAAATACGGTATATTGAGTATTGCTTGCACCCTTAGTATATTCTCTTGGCTTACTTAGGAAATGCTCAGGTTATGTTTTGTATTGGTAAATCATGTCTTCCCTCCCACAGGTGCTGAAAGAGTGATAACTTTGAAAATGGAAATTCCTGGATCAATGCCACCCCTTATCCAGGAAATGCTGGAGAACTCTGAAGGCATGGATTCTTTGGGGGGCTCAACAGGAGCTCCTTCCCGTATCAGTAGCTTGGCTCCACCTCCAGGCAGCTGCAGCCCTAGCCTCTCGCCCAGCTCCAACAGAAGCAGTCCTGCCACACATTCACCATGACCATGCTGGACCCCTGAACTAGTTGCTTGATCTCCCCCTCTGCGTACATCGGTCTTTTGCTTCCTGGATCTGCCTGGACACACGTCTCAGGAGGAGCAGAGGTGGGGTGAAGGTGTAGTAGTGGGACAGACTGTTACTGTAGGCCTTCTTCTCCTCCCTCTCTGTACCACATCAGTCCTGCTCAGACCCAAGAGGGAAGGCTTCTTATGTTCTCCTGTACCAGCACACTATTTCTCACATAGCTATTCAAACAAAACAGGGTTCCTCTTGCAAGGAAGGGCCCTGCTCTCATGAAGGGAGGCACAGACCTTCTCTGAAGGCAGATCAGCAAGTAGATCTGAAGGACGGCTGCTCAAAATTAGGAGCAAGATTTTTTTTTTTTCAAACAAAACTAGTTACAGAAAAAAAAACCCAACCCTTCTCTGTGGCACGTATCCTCCCCACTCTCTTCTTCAGTCTTGTCATGCACACAAACATGCCTCCACAAAGGTGTTGCTTGCTTCTTGTTGCAGTGAAAATGAAGTAGTGGGGTTTTTTCTCCAGTTGAGTTTGCATTTCAGATATTTCGGGGAAAGGGTATAATGTTTTTTTTTTTTAAATTGCTCAAACCTTCTCTTCATCCTCGATTTGACCGTGCAATCTTACCTTTGTCTCTTTTCTTGCCTCCCCTGATTTCTTGTCCACTCACATATGCCTAAAAATGTCACCAGCAATTTTTTTTTAAAAAAGAAACATTAGTTCTTCAGTTTCTTTTTTTAAAGTACAGTAGAGGGAACATGGAGGGAAGGATTCATTTAAGAAAGAATAAATACATTTAAAAAAAAAAAACTTTGTACAAGTTTGGAATTTGAAGGGTTTCTAAAAAGAGGGTGGCAGAAAAGGCCAGAAAAACCAAACCAAACAATGGAGATTCATGTACGGGGTTGGTTATACTTCTCATTATAGATTCAAAACCATTGTCTAGCCAAGTACTTGAATTTGGTAGCCACTCTTCTACAAACACTTTGCAAGGAATGACTGAGAAACCTGGCTTATTGGTAAGTAATCATGAGTTCATGCACAGTTGCTAATGAATTCTGCTCAGCTTAAATAGCCAGAAATGTACAGTGGCAAAGAAGTTACCACTGCATTCAAAACTGAATTCTTGGCTGATCTCTTGTTTAAGAACACAGAGTCTGCAGAGCAAGGCATATTTAAAAAGAAAACCCACAAGCCACTGTTCTAATTTGCTTTGGTCCTATTTTCAGAGAGAGCTAACTGAAAGCAATAGGACAACATTCCTTGCTGCCAGAATTTCCTGGAGTGTGCTTAACTTTCAGTGTTTCCTGCAACTGTGGCTAGTATAAGTTAAAGATACTTATTTTTGGCTAGTCATGTACTTACTGGCTGCTTTTATTTGCAATATATCTTATTTGGATCACATGGATGCAAAGCTAAAATCCCACCATTCTCTTTTTTATTTCTATTTTGGCAAATGAAAAATTGAGAAATGAGGGGGTTCTGAACATTGTGATAAAAGTATTGTTTTGAGCAAAATGCTTTGTTTTCTAAAGGTTTGTGTCTGTGTGTGTGCGTGTGGGTCAAAAACACCTACATTGTTACATGTTTTTACTAACAAAAAGCCGATTTCTCCCTCTCACTCAACTCCTGATTCTTATTATAAAATACTTTTGAAAGAGCAACTTTAATTTTGTAAGGCACAGAATTTTATTAGGGGAAACATCTTCCTTTTTTTTTTCTTCACTCCACTGACCCTTTTCACTTTATTGGTTTCTAGGTTGAATAATTTGTATCCTCTTTTGGAAGAGAAAGATTAAGAGATGGGCTCTAAAGAGTTAATGTTGGAAGCTTTGTGGTGGATGAAGGGTCTCTTTTCTATTATGATTCACATAATCTGAATTGCCAGTACAGTATCACCAAACAGCTTGTTGTGTCTTGTGATCCAAGGGCTTGGGGAACGGTTGCTTTTCAAAGAGAACAAAGCAGATAGACAATCACTGTAGTCCTTGAACATAATAGGACTAGCTTTTGAGTTCCATCCATAACATGATACCACAAGATTTCATCCCTATGCCTATTTATCTGGAAATGAGGATTGTTTTCCAACTGTACAATCCTACTTGTGTTTATGCAGAAGTAAATCAGAGAGGCTTAGTTCCAAGGCCATGGAAATAGGAATGAGGTCCTTCAAACTCTTGCCTCACTAGGTTCAAAACAACTGCCATGGGTAGATTCCTGATTTATCTATAGATAATACACTATGCTTTAAAGATATAGCCAGCTCCAAGTCTCTTTAGGGGAGGCTGAGGAGATTATCAGCACGATTTATTTTAAGTTTCTTTCTTTGTGTTGAGATTTGATTGTCTTAGAATATGTGACATGACATTTAAACAGAATTGTGGAGGGTGGGAATAGCAACAAGAGTATTGTTCTCATAAAAGCACTTCCCTCAGGTTGTAAGGCATGTGCTCCACACTTCTCAGATATGTATATAGAGTTGTTATTTCATATAAAAAGATTCTGGTGAGTTTAAAACCTCCCATAATTGCTGAATTGGATGGGGATGGGCTTGTAAGATGTCTTATGTGTGTCCCTTAAAAGAAATGACTGTCTGGTGTCTGGTGAATTACCTTACTTTCAGCCCTATTGCATTAATGATAAGCAATTTATTGAAGGGTTAAGTCAGCAGGGGTTAGCCATAGTAAGTCAATGGACCTTTCCCATGGTTAAGTAATATACTTTTAAATATTAGATGCCAAGGTGTAACAATAAAGGAAACCTGTATTTGTTGCAATTATATCTTGAAATTTCAGAAATATTTGGCTGGCTGCCCCAGAAATAGAACTAGACTGATGATAAGGTGAATCTACATCTTAGTTCTTATTATACCAATGTGCGATAATCTTGGACATAGCAAAGGGTACATCTGTAAGGGCACTAAGGTAGAATTTTGATGGCACAGTGAACTTTGTTTAGTTTAGAAACCTTTTACTAAATGAACTACAACTACCCAATTGTATGTTTTTGACAGCCGAGGTAGAAATACTCAGCATGACAACTCAGTGCTGTCCAATCAAAGTGGAGAAATATGATCATATTTAACATATTATTAATGTATGGATTTGTTAAAAAACCATCAACATTAATGTATGGATTAATTATGAAAACCATGTAGTACAGACATTTGGATAGCCTTTTCAGATGAGTTTGTCAATATTGTTTCAGACTGAGATTAATAAATAGGTTTACAAGTAAGTAATTACCTATACTCTTTCCAAATCATCTGCCTGACCTATGTTAAGAAACCACAAAATATTGGACTAGAGAGGTTTTGCTTCATCAGAACAAGACAATTCTTATCAAGTTCTCTCCTATTTAGAGTTGTGTGAAATCCTTTAGTTCATCTTTAAGCATTCTAATAGGAAACCAGCAGCTTTTAACATTGTCATTCTTTTGAGCATATCTTTAATGAAGCTGAAATTGAAATGTAAGGAGGATGAAGAAGTCTAGGTTCATAAACCCTCTTTCCTCAAACAGCTGCTTTTCTGGTTATGTTGTATTCCAACATGGATATATTTCTAGCATGTCAAAAACACTTGAGAGAAAAACCAGTTTTCCTCATACTTTTGTTTTATAGAATATGACATTTGAGAAAACAAGAAAGGTAATCTTTTAAGTAGCAAAATCCACTGTTTGTGGTTGGGACATCTGACTCCCAAGGCACCAAATGAAGCAGCAGGGTGCTCTTGAATATTTTATACAACTCACCTCCAGTAGAGGAGAGATGATTGGGCACCAGCTTTATTCCAATACTCCAACAACTTTTTAAGAATAACGCAGGCAGAAATTCTGCAAGATAAATTTTCTCTGGTGTGAAGAGAATAAAATGGAAGAAAGAATAACAAATGTCCATTTTCTAATTGCTATTAGCTTCTTGGTACCCCAGAATTGTGATTGGAAAAATGAGGTACTTGTTTAGATATATTTCACAGTCAGAAAATATACCATATTTGTTTGATCATTGACATTTCCCAAATGATGAGATTATGTTTGTTCCTGGAGTTTTCTCGTTACATGCAGTGGCATTTTCTTCTCCTTCCATTGGTGTTTCTTACAGTGTTTCTCTTTTAAAGATTGGAGATTGACAATCAGAATAGCATTTCCTTGCACAGAGTTATGACAAATATGGATCAGTTGTCGAGTGGGACAAGTCGCCTCTTGTGCTTCTGTGCTTTTACATTTATTTGTGCATGGCTACCCCAAGGCAGACAGGTTTAATGGAACAGGCCTACCAGGCTGCATCCCTTTAATATAAGGATGAACAATCTCTTTTTGTTAGGATCTTGCTTGTTATCTATTAATGTTGAATGGACTCAGAAGAATCACAGGGTTTAAAGTAATCCAGTCATATGATTCAAGTAGATGGAGTTGGAAATTTTGTCCCTTTCTATTTTCTCTTTGGTGGTGGGATTTATGAATGCGTTTAGACCTTTCTGAGCTTTGTTACCCTTTATCAGTTGTACAATATGATGGGGTGGGCATAATGACCGAAGAGAGATAGAGGTTATTCAGCTTTGCTCTAATGATGCCAGCAGCTAGAATCAAGTCCAGAAAGAGATGGAGTTCAGCAGTGGACATGGAAATGGGGCTAAGGGTATTTTGTTATTTAATCAAGATGGAATAATTTCAGCTCTGGAAACGAAGTTCAGCCCTTCCTTTAAAAACTGCAATCTTAGCACTGGAAAACATACTTTGTAAGAGTTGGTTAAAAATAAAATAAGGTGTCAATACCTCTTTTAAGTGGAGGTGACAAATATGGAGCCTGGCTGGGTACATGGTGGGGAAGGGAAGAATAATTTCTACATTGTGCTGCAGTACAATAGTAAGTATAGCAAATACTTGTGTTGACTCATTTATGCGATTTCATCTGATTTCAGTCTGTATAAGTGCTTTTGGTTTCAACTGTTCTAAAGCAAGCTTAGCTGAAATTCAGTTGCACTGTACTGAAATCTTTGCTTCTGAAGACTCAGAGGTACATTTGGTACACAACAGTGTAACATGACTATAGTTGCCACTCATTAACCAAGCTTCTTTGCCAAATGCTATGAGAAGGTAAATTACCAAGTATGCAATATCTCATTTATGCACAATGCTCCTTCCCCCAATATAGGACCTACAGGTAAACAAGTTTAACATTAAGACTACAAATGTATCAGAATCCAGACTAGAGTGTATAAGTGTGTCTTGATTAAGCCTATTCCACAAAAACAATTTTCTCCACCATCAGTTTAAAAATTGATATCTTGGTCACTATTGCTGTTATTTTAAAATCTCATTGCCTTAGTCCAAACTGATCTCTTTCTGCCTCTCTGTGTACAACAAAGGGAAAGATGGTGTAGTGGGGGAAACAACAGATTGACAAATGTTGGTTTCCTGTTGAAGGTCAGAGTGAAACTGTCAATGGCACCCCTGCTGCTTCACCAGGCTAGTGAGGAAAATGCAAAGCTGTCAGGCCAGCATTTCCCTTTCAGGACCTGAAGTTTGAGCTTTTCCAGCTGAAAAGAACTTCAAAGTAGGTTCTTTTGCACTGTTGCTGAGCCAGATGTATATCATCTCTGTAGGCGTAAAGAAGACAATAGCATGGAATTACTATACACAAATGTGGAATCAATCCAAGAATGATGGGAACGCCCCTTGTGCAAGTCATAAAACGATGAAGAGTAGCCAAAGATAGGGAGGCCTTTAAAATCAAAGAAATGTAAAGAGAATTATAGGAATGGTTGTGATAAACTGCCTCTGAAATAGAGTAAACTGAAGATTTGAACTGGAGAATAACTCTGATGAGGAAATGTCATGATCCCATTTGTTTTAGAGAGAATGGTTTTTGAATTCTTTGTCTTTGCAAGCCTGGGCCCAGTATTTTACCAAGACAATGCAAAAGACTACAAGGAGCAGATGAGATACACCAGCCTTTTGGCAACATCAGTGTGAATTTTCATAAATGGAATTGTTCAGAAACCACTTTAATTAATCTGAAGAACTTAGTTGCACCACCAGCTTTCTTCTTATACATTTTGCAGCATTCAGTTGAGCAAATAGGGACAGGAAATATTTCCCAGTAGTTTAGCGGGAGGAAAAGAATAGCCAGAGAAAAAGCCATCAGAAGAGCTGCTACGGATCCATTGTGGGTGACTGAGAATAGACTTCCTGCTAAGTAAGCAGAGACTGTAGGAAGAATACATGGTAGCCAGGTTCCAGGGAGTGAGTGAACAGGGATTAAATAGACATTTTTCCAACAAAATCTTTAACTTCCAAAGTCAAGCACTGTACTACAACAATCTGAGAGCCTCAGAAGGAACAAGAAATAAAAACTGGTTGTTAGTGATGCCTTAGTAACTAAAAATGCAAACAAACTAAGAAGTCTGCACTCATGACCTGCAGTGTTTATAGCATGCTATTCTTGCCCCCAACCCACCTGCTATATTGATTGCATTAAATGCAGGCTTGTAGCAGTTGCTGCAGGACAGAGGAATGAGGAGTCGAAGATTTGGAGCAATGATCAGCCATAATTCATCCAATAAGACAGTAGGTTAAAAAGTTTCCAAGTCAGTTTCAATGCTTAGTGACTTAATGGACCAATCCAAGTATTCTTGTCAACCGAATAAAAGTGATGTGTCGTTATCTTCCAATACGTTCTTTTCAGCTTTCCAAACTATCCCTATTACAGGTAGTTCTCGACATGACCCAATTGGGATCAGAATTTCAGTTGCTAAGCAAGGTGGTGGTTAAGTGAACTGCATCCAATTGTACAACCTTTTTGCTACAGTGCTTAAGCAAATCTCCCAATTATGAAGCGAATCACACTGTTATTCAATGAATCCTGCTTCCCCCATTGACTCCTTGTCAGAAGCAGCTTGGGAATGTTGCAAATGGCAACCACATGACCCTAGGATGCTGCGGTTGCCATAAATACATGCCAGATACCAAGCACCTGATAACATGAACATGGGGATGGTGCGAACCGGTTCAGAGCCATTGTAACTATAAAGGTAGCTAAACTAATAGCCGTGAGTCGAGGACTACCTGTATTTGAATGATTGGATATACAAATTGTGTTGGTAAGAACAATTTACTTCTGGAATTATGGGAGCTATTTAAATGATGGGCTGCTGGCATGAGTTGTTCTTCGTAAGACCTGGTAAAAATGTGTTGGCCAAAGCATGCAGAGCTGGATAAAAGAGCTTTTAATTGAATCCTGTGAGAGATTGAAATGAAAAATCTGAAGTGGGAATCTCAAATAAAGACTTGCCTTCTATAGGAAGAGTTGGGAGCGTAAAACTTGTGACAAAAAGTGTTAACTCTGGTGTTTTCTCAAGGATTTGCAGATAATTCTTTTTAAAATCAAATTGCATATTTCTTAAATAATAGGGGATGTTAATGCCACCAAAACCTACTGGAAATAAAATAAATTCCTAACCTGTGTCACTTACAATTTCTCCTTCAGAAGATGGAAGAAGTCTCAAGAGTGTTTATTCTGACTTAATACCAACTAATAAAGATAGTTGAGAAAGTAGAAATAGCAGAAATATTGGAAAGTGGGTACAGGATAATGATAAAAGTAACTATGGAATTCTTGATTTTCAGGCAGTTTCAATTTCATATCTTGGATTTCAAGCCATCTGATTTTAACAAATTTAGCAATAATGATTAGAATTCCCTAGCAGGGAGAGCAAATGGAAAAGGAACTCACATTTAGTCTGCATTCCTACAAAAGGAAACGCTAAAAGAAAATTACAAATCATTCCAATGGGAAAAGAAATAAGACAGTAGAAGAAACCAATGCCGGTGCACAAAACTTACGAAGATTTGAAACAAGCAAAAGGAAATATATAGAAGATGGGAAATTGAACATTTCACCAAGAAAGAAGACATATAAACGGATCAGAATTGTAGAGATGGGATCAAGAAAGCTGAAACTCAGTGTGAGTTTAGCTCAGTGAGGAATATTTCAAACATCACAAAGGTCATCCTTAGATGGCTTCAAAATAGAAGGAAAAGAACCCACATGAAATAAAGGAACAAATACAGAGCTGCTCCTCTTCTATTATGGCTCAGGTTTCTCCAACAAGAGGTAGTTGTGAGGAGCAAGACAAAGAGGCAGGTGAAGCACGAGATTAAATATAATTTCAACAACAGCTCAGTATACCTGTTTATTTCAAACAAGTTTAAATCTCAGGCCCAGGTGAATTATCAAGTTATTGGGAAGTCTTGCTGATGTCTGATGAGCCCTGCATAGATGGTGTTTGAGAAATCGTGGAGATTTGGTGAAAAGTTAATGAGTAAAGAAACAAAGTAGTTATCAAATTTGTAGATAGCACACAAAATATTGGGATAATAACACAGAAATGGCATTCAAAATGGGATGTGCAGGACTTTGAGTCCTAAAGGCTTCAGGGAGGGAGTGGCCATGCTTGTTGTACCTGTTGGTGTCTGCTTAAAGAAGCCACACCTTTTTGTGGACTTGTACTCTAGCTATGAATCCCTTGAAAAGTTTTTCCTTAATAAAAAATAAATAAAACAATGAGTGTCTCAGATGTGTTTTAGCTCTCCTGTTCAGGCATTTTTCAAAGGAGGACTGTTTGTTTCATTTGTGGATCTTACTCATACTTCACTCATACGCCCATGTTTCCCTGCCCAGTCCTCTCCAATTAAGCTGACTGCTGCTGAAACGATGGGAGTTGTAGTTCACTAGGCCTCTTGTTTCCTTGTTGTATTCCACCTAATCCTAGAGAAGTATTGCTTAAGTTAACACATGAGGGACGCATGTATCTTAAGGCCTTGTCTTAGTTTTGCCTTAAAAGATTGCTGATCTGAGTGTGCACAAACAAGTCAGAAATAACTAATGGATTTATTGTTGCTCCTTTTGGCCACAAGAGGCCAGCAAAACCCCTAGCAGTTGCTGACAATATGAAGATATATTTCTAGCCCTTGAACAGAGGCAGTCTCTGAGGGACAAAATGGCAGTAGCCTTCCTTGTTAACCTTCTGCAAATCCCAACTACTTAGCTAAGGAGGAGATGCTGCTGTTTAGATTGAAAGATAGACGTGCAGCAGAATATCCAAAGGGTAGGGTCAAAAAAGTAAAAATGACAGTCACTACACTGTGATGATAGAAATCATGCCTGGTTTACCTGTGTCTTATATGTGCAAAGCTTCCATCACATTATCGTATGAACAGGCATCCCACTATTGTGGCTGCCATCTCAATTTTTTTGACCATACCCTGTGAATCCACCCGGGACACAAACCCTTTCTCCCAATGAATTCAGTTATTAGTTATCCAGGCTTCCTCCCAGGTATTCTTAGCAGGGTGTGCAATTCCTTCTAAATTTCTATGCAGCTGTCCATTTAACTTGGCTGTTAAATTAAAGCATGCCTAAGTTTGTCACGAGCTTAGGCAAAGCATGGACTCTGATTTGCCAGACCAGAAGGCAAGAGACTGTGAGTTCAAGTCCCACTTTAGCCATGAAAGCCAACTGCGTGATGTTGGGCCAGTCGCTCCTTCAGCCCAAGCCTTCTCACAGGGTTGTTATAAAGAAAACAGGAGGGGAACGATGGGTTGGAAATAAGTTGCTGCCTCACTTATAAAAATCTCCAAAGTCTTCTGTTTAGTTCATGCCAGCTGTAGAAATACTCGACCTTGAAGAAATAGAGTAAAAACATTCCTAAAAAACAAAAAGCAGCCTTCCAGTTGTCCTCCAGAGCTGTGATGACTATGTCTCCCCCAAATCTTGACTATCCTTGCCATTTTTTAAAAATAACAGGTGGCTTTTAGCACACAAACAAGCTTACCCAATGTGAATAACAAGAACTGAATGTCTTATGGGGGGAGAAATACACAATGTGGTCTTCCATCCCAACTGCACTCCAAGAGACTACAGGTAATCCTCAATTTATAACCATTTAGTGACCCCTCGAAGTTACAACAGCACTGTAAAAAGTGACTTATGACTGTTTTTCACCCATGGTCAAGTGATTAAAATTTAGGCACTTGGCAACTGGCTCATATTTATGATGGTAACACTGTCCCAGGGTCATGTGATCAACTTTTGTGACCTGACAACTAAGTCAACGAAGAAGCCAGATTCACTTCATCACATTACTAATTTAACAACTACAGCAGTCAGCTTAGGAACTGTGGCAAGAAAAGTTGTAAAAAGGAATAAAGCTCACTTAACTGTCTTACTTAACAACATAAATTTTGGGCTCAATTTCAGTTGTAAGTTGAAGAGTACCTTACCGGAAAGAAGAGCTGACCTGTCATTTTCTGCAGCCTGCACCATTTTAGCAATAGTGAAGAAAGACTTCCTTTCCAGCTGCTTTATACAAGGAATCCAGCAGCTGAGCCTGGCAGTGTGAAAAGTGCAGGCCTTCCAAGGTACAAGTAGGTCTCGACTTATAACCATTCATTTAGTGACCATTCAAGGTTACAAAAGCATGATAAAAGTGATTCATGACTCTTTTTCATACAACCTTTGCAACATTCCATGGTCACATGATCAAAATTTGGAAGTTTGGCAACTGGCTTACATTTATGATAGTTGCAGGATCATGTGATCACATTTTGCAACTTTCTGACAAGCAAAGTCAAAGCAGAAGCTGTATTTACTTAACAACCATGTCACTAATTTAACAACTGCAGTGATTCACTTAACAACATGGCAAGAAATGTTGTAAAATGGGGCAAACTCATTTAACAACTTACTCGCTTAGCAACAAATTTTGGACTCCATTGTGGTGGCAAGTCAAGGACCACCTGTAGACAGTTCTGGTGTTTTGGGGGCTGGTATCTTAAGGCCCAACTCAATGCAGCTTCTGCTGGGAAAGGAAAGAGTGCTAGCTTGGCTGAGAGTTAACCATTTCTCATAGAGGCTTGCTCAGAGGTGAAATTCAGCCGGTTCACACCAGTTCTATAGAACCGGTTATTAGAAGAAATCTCCTTTTGTTTTTTCCCCCCACTTTGCAGGGTTAATCCTGTAAATAAGGCAGTTGTTTATATCCTAATCTTTATTGCCTTGCTCACAGAAACTGCCTCTCCCCTTATTACGTTGTAACTTCGGTGAAGTTTAATTCCAGGCTTGGTGATGTTTAATCCTGTGGCCACGCCCACAGAACCGGTGGTAAAAAAAAAATGAATTTTACCACTGGGCTTGCTGGAGAATGTTATAAACCAGTGGAAGGTTTGGAACCAACCTAAATTAAACAGTATCTAGTCAGTCTTTAGTAATCTCAAAAATAGCCAAACAAGATCTGATTTAGTCAGTGTTTGGCTGGGAAACTGCCAGGAAATCTAGGACCATCTTGCTTAACAACAGAAATTTGGAGCTCAGTTGTCATAAGTCAAGGTATCCTGGAAGGATGTTGTGACAAAACTCTTCCATATTTGTTTCTAAGAAAGCAATTGGCCCATGTCCTTATAATCATTAGGAGCTATTGGGAGAGAGACTTGAGTTAATACTGGCTTTGGGTTAAAGGTTAGTTGCATTCTTATCCACAAAGAACCCCAAGAATCACAACCAGTGGTCTCATCCCATCACTAGCTTTAACACATTAATACAGAAGTCTGGCTCAGAAATGATTGACAGACACCTTGAAGCATATAACAAAAGGGGACGAGCATTTTCTCTAGAAGCAACAATTCTTAAACGTCCTTTGCAATCCATGGGGAAGAACATGAAAGAAATGCCTGTCTCTAGACAAAGATAAAACTCAGACTAAACTATATGAAGTTTTGGAAACTTGTTTGGCAGAGGCACCTGGTCTCAGGATATGGGGATTCAGAGCGCCCTTGAGAGCTTCAGATAACTGCAGACCGAAGCTTGTGCAGATAAGCTGTGCTGATACTGTGGTTACTCACTGTATCGCCAGACCTGTGATCCATCTTCTGGCTATTTTTTAAAAAAAATTTCCTTCACTTTCTCCCCGTCTTCTGTCCTTGAGAGGTGCTTGGAACTGTGAACGTCACTGAAGCCCACATCCCTGATAGAGCAGCTTGCTTGATATTTTCTTAACATGCCATTTTTTCTTTTAAAATCCTTTCCCATCCCCACCACCACCACTGAAGTTGAAATAGAGATTTCATAAAGTTGTAGAATAGGAAATGGCTGATTCTTCCCTACTCTAAACTCAAATCCACCCTCCAGCCTATGTTAAGATGACTATTCCCAGGATATGCAGCCAGTGTAGGGATGCCAGGCAAAGGGGATATACCCTTTATTAGGCCGGGTCTCTCTTTGCTTAAATTCTGGAAGCTGTAATTGACCTCAAAAGCAATAAACTGGGCAAGGTGGGAGTTACAGAGTAATGTACATGATGCATGACAGGAAGATTTCTCAAGAATTTAGGCATCTTGCACAATAGAATTCACCAAGGATGGTTTGTTATTAGCAAAATCCTCACAAATTATCACTTTTCTTGTGTATCTCTGCATTTGAAATCTTCCTAAACTTGTGTCAGATTCCTTCCTTCCTTCCTTCCTTCCTTCCTTCCTATAGAACTGCAGCACAGAATCCATAATTACAGGCCCCCTTTTCAAAGAGGTGTGTTTTTGATGCATCTCTCTCCTCTTTGCATTGATCTTTGTAGTCATTTTATTTTTGTAGCCACAATAATTTTTAGCAACCTATTTTAGTTACTCTAATCCTTACAGTAATTGTGTTCAAATACTTTGAGAAAAGCTAAAAAGAAAGGTGTTTTTTTCTGAGCAGGTGTTTCCCCTTGAGATATCTCTTCTACCCAGCATTTGAAACCAATCAATAGTGCTGGTTTGAAGTCCACTGGTTTTTGTCAATTTCCAGAGGAAAGGTTGACCTTTTTCTTTCATTTTAAGGAAAATAAATAATTAAATAGAGAGAGGTCAAGCTATTCCTGCGCTGAATACCAGCTTTGGTTCTGATTTGTGGAGTGGGTGCCATTGGAGTTTTTGATGGGGGGGGGGGGGCAAGGTGAGGAAATATTTCTGATCTTAATGAATCTTTTCAGCTTTGACATCTTACTGTAAAAAACTTGAGGCTGTTGGTTCTGCAAACCTTCCTTCTCTTATATTAGAGAACCTCTCCCTTCAAAGTTGCCTCATGCAGGAATATTGAGCATACATGTACATGGAGGAAAGATGCAACCCCCTTCAGCAGCCTGTATTGCCAAAAACCAGGAAGGCCAAGGACATCATCTCTAGGAACAAATAAACAAAAAAAAATCTGAAGACTGAATGGCAAGCAGGAAATGAGGAAGTGCAGCAGAGCAGGAAAAAGGGTGGTAGAATATTATTTGCACTACTCTGATGTAAAATGCTCAAATCAACCTAGAAAATCTGCACTTTACACAGCAGCTCCATAATTTCAGCTTCTAATAAAGTTTTACCTGCAAGTTGTTATTTTTTATGCATGTCAAGAAAAAAAAGGGTTAAAGTGAGAAAGAAAGGGTGGGGGGGAATGGTGCCAGATGACTCTGTTTGTTTTTCTTTTTTCTTTCCTCCCCTGACAGCCACCTCTGAGTTTGGGGTCCCATTCCATCTGCAACAGGAAGCACCATGGTTGATCCCTGGCCATCAGTCTCTACCACCATCCCTGCAGAGGCAGTCCCCTCCCCCCAAATAGCAGTGAGCAGTATTGAAAATAGGAGCAGAGGACAGGAATTGTTCCTTTTTGAAAACATTTTGACATCCTTTATTTTACAACTTGTGATCTACAGCCATCCACATGCCACCTATCACTCCTCTTTACCCTCTCGTGGTTCAAAATGGAACATAAACAACAAAACCAGGTTACCTAATGAAGAGATGAAATGAGATAAACCACAAACCCACAGATGTTATGTGTAAATTTAATAACTTTGGGTAGGCTAAGAACTCAGTAAGGTCAAGAAATGTTAGTTGAATATTAAATAAAAATATTCTGGAAAAAAGTAATGGCAAACTACATATATATTTTTATTTGTATTCTGTCTTTATTATTTTTAAAGGCAGGTAACATATCCATCACACCAAGAACATGTATCATTTAATGTAAGCAAGAATTCACCAGGACCTGGTTCAGCTTTTCTGGCCATGACTTCCACCTTCTCCTAGAATAGTTTGGGGCAGTGCCACCCCATCCAAGACCAAAGGTGACAATTCTCCATGGACCAAGGAACCCATGGGCTATTAGGGTAGACAGTGGTTTATGATAATCAAAACTTGGAGATCTGATTTGAAATAGTTGTCAGGGAGCAAGAGTAAAAGAAGGTATTCCTCTCTTGTACATATTTGTGAAGGTATTGAATTGCATCTGCTTTGCCACTCTAGAACATAAAATGCTGAATGAGAGTATTTTTGGCCTGATCCTGCCATCTTATCTTATATTCTTGGTGTTGGCAGGTTTGAGATTTGTTTGAGCATGTCTGTCCATCAGAAGTTGGTACTATGATGGCATGCAATTCTTCATTAGACAGAATAAAGGCTTTCCACTTAAACAACAACAATTAAATTTTCCCAAATTGGATCTCTTTAAGACATTGTTAAGTTGGTCTTGATTAAGCTTCTCATAGCATAGCACCTATCTCAGTTGATCTAGCAGAGTTGACCTTCAATTAAGCAATGCCATGTATCAGGATCCTAGAAGTGTGCCTTCTCTTTCTCAGTTTCTGTCATCAGGAAAGAGGTTAACTCCTTGAGATCTGAACATCCTTCCTCAGCCCTGGTCCTGCTGGTGTGTCAAAGAGACCTAAAGGCCTGGTTCTTTGCCTTTGGTGGTGATGAGTGAATCCTCCTTTTAAGCTAGTTTGTTTTTTATTTCCATCTGTTTGATATTTTGCCATCTCTCCCCTTTTTTGTTTTCTGTTTTTAATTGTCTTGTTTTCGTGTTTCTGGGAATTGTACAACATATACATTTTAATAATAATAATAATAAT
>JAEANM010009625.1:0-16256 GCA_017656035.1 Myanophis thanlyinensis
ACATCAGGCACTGATTATGATTTATGGTACACTGGGGCCCTGATTAATTTTGTGATTTCTTATTACGTCCCTGTTTTTGACACCCCACCCCACCCCAAGAAACAATATATGCAGTGTTATATTTGTTTTAAATGTCACAATGGTTTTGTGGCTCCCAGGTTTTTTTTTTCCTTCAGAAAAGGGGCCAAGTGGCTCTTTATGTCTTAAAGGTTGCAGACCCCTGAGCTAGATGAACCCTCCCTTCTTTTCTCTTATATAATATATTGGAATCAGACTTTTTAGGAGCTGGGATTCGGTGGAATAAAAACAAATAAATATTACATTAAATAATTACCTTTTCTTATATTCCACCCCTCTCCCTCAGCTCCTGAAAAGTCTAGTTCTAATACATTAGATAGTATTTATCTATCTAAGTAGTATTAATATTAGCCAGTATTAAAACATATAAAGAACAGTTGTTGGAACTGGGTATGTCTAGTTTGATGAAAAGAATGACTAAGGGTGACTTGATAGCAGTGTTTCAATATCTCAGAGGCTGCCACAAAGAAGAGGGAGTCAAGCTACTCTCCAAAGCATCTGAGGGTAGGACAAGAAGCAGTGGATGGAAACTAATCAAGGAGAGAAGCAACTTAGAACTAAGGAGAAATTTCCTGACAGTTAGAACAATTGATCAGTGGAACAACTTGCCTCCAGAAGTTATAAATGCTCCAACACTGGAAGTTTTTAAGAAGAGATTGGATAACCATTTGTCCGAAGTGGTGTAGGGTTGCCTAAGCAGGGGGTTGGACTAGAAGACCTCCAAGGTCCCTTCCAACTCTGTTGTTTTATTCTATTCTAAACCCAAAGCTGTTCTAAAATTATAAAGGGCTTTGAAAAATATTGGTCACTTACTTCACTTTGAGCTTACGAGATTCCTTCCGTTTCTCTTGTTGCAGCTGCTCAATTTTGTGCTGCATCTCTTCTTGTTTGGCGCTAATTTCCTCAATCATAGATTTGGCATCATTAAGCTCCTCCTACCAAAATAATAACTTTTGATGGGTGACATGAAAAACTTTGCAGCTTCGCATTTAAACTCTTTCTTACTCTTAGGAAAAGCAACCCAGATTTGTAATTATTTATACCATATCAAAAAAAAGTATTTATAAATGTAGGTTATTTCAGTAGTAGATTAATTTACTACAATAAAAACACTTATACACTATCCTTCCCCATTTCCCATTTTGGAATTGTACTGAAAAGCTGTACTATTGATTCTTAATAATGGCCTGGGTTGCACAGTCCGACTACTTGTGGTATAAATGATAATGCTCTCTATCCCAACATTACCTAGCAGGATTTAAGAAATAGAGGTGTCCCCAATATTTAGTTTGTTTTGCTTTGTATTTGTCCTATTTATGAAAGGAAGGCGAAGTCAGCGTGAAATAGAAGATGGCCGAATTTCAAATGGAAACTGAAGGTTTGGCAGGGCAGAAACCACTTTCTTTTCTCTGTGACTAATGGAACAATTTCCTTTCCTTTCTTTCACTTTTGAATGTGTTATCTTATACCATAGAAGAAGAAAATAAAATACAGTAGATGCAGCTCCTTTCCCACCATTATTTTTTGGGAGGAAAATTATGAAAGAGGCAGAAAAAATTAGTTTTGAAAAATTAGTTTTTTGAGAGAAACTAATCAACAGCAAGAATTATGCAAATATCAGAAACTTGAATTACCCAAATATTATTATGTTGTATACTGAAATATTTTCCTTGTTGCAAATAATGGAGTTGATGAAAACACACTTTTTTAAAACACAAAAAAACAAAGGAAGAGTGCCTGAGTTATGGACAACTAAGAAAACTCAGAACTGTGCATCTTGGAGAAAGAAAGAGAAGGAAAATATAGCCTACTTTGCAATAAATCTGTCCACTCCTTTTTCAAATGGCTTGTGTTATTGTCAAACTGAAGAAGGCTGAGAGAAGCTAATTTACCTAGGGGTAGCATAGAAGCACAAAGGTAAATTAGTCTATTGTTTGCTACACTAATTGTTAATAAGCCCGTGAAAAAGAATGAGCCTGTTCAATACACAGCAGGCCATCTCCTTGTCAGTAAGTAGTCCTTTTCTACTTTAGCTTTTTCAACTTTCTGCATCATCATGCTGTATCATGTAGCAGACCATCAGTTTTTGGCCTTCCAAAACTAGTCCCGAGAATACTTGCATGACTACCTTGAAATTGTTTAGAGAATTTTTCATCTCAGCCACTTTTTCCTCCATTGCACACCGGCAGCTTTGAACTTTCTCCTCAAGAGCATACTCGCCATGTTGAATTCTTGAAAGTTCCTGCATTGCTTCAGTGAAGCTACTTTTAAGTTCAGAAGCCAGAGCCTGCAACTGATCAGTTAAAAATCCACATAAATTCTCAGTGACTTGGAAAATAACATGGATTCTATTATTATTTTTAACCCATATAGTTTTCTCATAATTTTCACATTTCCTCCCTAATGTGCCACAAATGACTAGGGCCTTGATATAATTTTTTGGGAGGGTGAAGGCTACCATAAAAAAGTGTTAAGGTGGCATGGCTTTTATTTTATTTTTTCTTTCATTTAAAAGCATCTTAAACCTATTTTGGATCTTCCATTAGGATTTTTATGTTTCCTACATCAAAATAACAGTTAATGTTCAGTTTAATTAATAACAGGAGTAGCTTTGGAGGTTGTAGAAATGTGGGTGGAGAGCTACCATTCATGGGTTGTTGACTGATATCCTTGATCAAGTCTATAATTATTTCCACTATTATTCTTCTGCAGGTATTGGCTTACAATTTCATTAACTCCACCGAGAACACTAGCAGGCCACTTGTGGTTTATGGATGTTGCAACTAAAACAAATTTTCAGGCAGAATGGAAAAGGCTGATCTGTGATTTTCCAGAATCTCTACAGAGAAAGATCCTATCCATTATCTGCTATCCAACCTTTCTATTTGACATATCAGGAAGTGAATCAGATATCTATAGCATGTCCTCCCCCACACAATTAGACATTTCTTACAAATGATACTAATCTTACTGAAATGCAAGTAATCTCTATATTTAACAATATATCTGTTTTTCTAGTCAATTACCTGCTAAGACATCTTGGCTTTTCCTTTCCCCGTCTTAGGATAGGGGTCCTCCCTAGCCAATTTTGTCTCTAACTATATTCCCTCCAGCATAATGTATTTCAGTATTTAACTTTGGTACACTGACCAGTCATTGAAGTATATTAGAAATAATTTTCACTCTGGAGAGGGAGGTTTGCAAAATCTGATCAAAATGGAGAAATTTCCAGATCTGCCTCTAAACGTACTCCTTGCACTTTGGTTGCCACCACCTGCAATTCAATGATGGTGCCTCAGTTGTAACCCAAAAAGTTAAGCTCTTAGCAAATCACAATAAATGGTCTCTTGCCAAAGCCATGCTTTTGTTTCAGGAGAAATGCTTATATATGCCTTCTACTCTTTGTTCTCCAGATGGAAAAGCTGATTTTCCACCATATTTCAAAAACTACTAACCCACAGATTACAAATTGTACCAAATGTATCTATAGTAAGACTACTAGATTCTGTAACAGCTTGGTTCTTTATGCTATCCATTTTCTAAATTCACAGGATTCTTTTTTTTTCACCATGTATATGTATACATTCGAATTAGACTGTGATGTTTCTCTGTGTCATATGTGTGTGTGTATGTAGGTATATGCATAACAGTTATCTTTTGAGAGGTGAATGCAATGAAATTTCAATTTAATGCATGCTGATTAGTGTACATTTAAAGTGACAATAACGTTCTATTCTATTCTAATCTAAAGGAAAGCAATGTGGAAGAAAAGAGTCATCTTATAGGAGAGATGGATGGCATAACAATTTAATAAATAGTAATAAATAATACAAGAAGCTGGATTTATTGCCCTCTAGGATGGCTTGTAAACACAGCGGGATGTGATATGCACCCTATCACCATCTCTCAAACTGTAAAGTATTCCATAACTTTTAGGAAGCAGCAATACTATGAACAGATGTAGAACACAGAATGCTGTACAAGATAACCTGTTTGCCTGATCAGCATCTATATTCTTCAAGTGTTCCCAGTAAAAAAAATCCTAGCGTGATCCTTGAAAAATTATTTTATGTTTTTATATTTTAATATATATATCCCACTGTTTTTCTTCATAGCTGTAAGAACTAGGAAAAAATATTTTCTTCTTTTTAATCTGATATTACTTTAAATCATTATTTGTTAAATTTTTATTCTACCTTTCCTTCGGGAATTTAAAGCTATATACATAGCAATCCTTCTTCCAATATTTTTCCCATAGCAATCCTGCAAAGTAGGTTAGGTTAAGAGTGCATGACTGGCACAAAGCCATCAAGTGAACTTCTGCGGCCAAGAGCAGACTTGAACTTGAATCTTCCCATTGCTAGTTCAACATCTTAACTACTACACTACACTGGCCAGTTTCATACCTAACCAGGCAGCGTAGCAGCTCATCAGCCATGCATAGTGGACTGCTGATCATGTGACAAAAATGGTATGACAGTCTAAGCAGAAAATAGATTATTGTGTCCCTTTTTTGTGTTCCATTCAATTATGGCCAATTCTTGGAAACTGCCTGAACACTGCAGTATTCTTGGCAGGTTTTCCAGAAGTACGGTAGTTTGCCATTGTCTCCTTCGAAGGGCTGAGAGAAAGTGACTGGCCCAAGGTCACCCAGCTGGTTTTATGCCCAAGGGAATTAGAATTTATGGTCTCCCAATTTCTAGCCTGATGCTTTAACTACCATGCCAAACTGGCTTTCATCTTGTCCTTAGGAGGCTGCAGTTAAAACTTGTTCGGCTGTGTTCAATTTACAGGGAATAAACTGTACAGGTCAGGTCTACACTCTATAACAAGTAATGCATAGTCCAAGCTAGTAGATTCAAAGCGACGGTCTTGAATTACAGACAGAATGACACAACTATCTGTTGTAATATGACCTTTATTCAGAGTTTTTATCAGCCTACTGGTGGCTGTACCGAGAGTAAAGACTGAATAGGCAACGTTTGTATTTTTACACAACAGCCACCTGATGCTTTCCTTTCCACAACTTAAATCCTGAGTGAAATGTGCACATATTGGACAGATAGACATATACATATAGAAGTATATGTTTTAATATATCGACACTTAAATTAGCAATTAAATTTTGAGAAACCAAAAATTAGTATGGCTACAATCAATGCAAAAATTGATTTTACATATTTGATATCAATTTGTCAGATTTATATCACAAAAACTCTTCCTTACAAAATTTATCAGACTATAAATACAGTGAAATAACTGAAAAGGATGAGACAGAAAAAGCTAGGATATCTACAAGAGGGTGAAAAAAATCAGTTGGCTGCTGCAATCACAAGATTTCTTTTTAGGTGTGTTGCCTGCATCACACACATACATATACACACATACATAAATAAATAAAAAAGTGGTGGAGCTTCAATCTTGACTCTTTTATCACACCACAATGCTCTTGCATGGAAGGGTTATCAGTTTTACCTATTCAGTTAAAATTCACACTTTAAAAGAAGCAGCCTTTCTTGGGATTGCATTGAAGTGCTGCATTCTTTCTGGAATATTATTGTTTTTCTACTAGTTATTGCAATCTAAACATCACACAGATTTGATGACTCCAAGTTCTAGCAAAGTTCCTCACCTTAAATAAATCACTCTTCAGAAATTAGTAAACATCCATCCTACAGTACAATCCTCTCTCTAGAATCCAGAACACTCTGGGTTAATATAGAAAACAATGAATGTAAACTGCCACACACCCCAGGTATCTTCAGTCATCCAATCAGGAGGCTAAAAGAATTGACCAAGCATGAGGAGAATGAAACAATTAAAATCTACTGTGCCCCTATATCAAAAAGCGATCCTCTACCTTGTACACTGAAGCTTGCCATTCATCATAATCCACTAATACTTCAATACTACTACAGTACAGTTACCAGGTTTTCCTCATCCTCTTCTTTTGGGAGGAAAGTTTATTGGGTTTTAAAGTATTTCAACTTTGGCCCTTAGATAGCATCTTAAAAGACAAGTAGGCAAATAATCCATAGGTGGTTGTTGGTTTTACTGTATTTTTTTTAATTGAAAACCTGAAAATTTTGGGGGGATGACAATTTTAATTATTTCTTATTTAAAATCAATTGCTTTTTCTGCAATGGGATTCCAAATCCTCAAAAAAAAACCACCTTTTTCTCTTTGCCACATAAATGCAGCTAAAAATGCACCCTCCTAAACAGAAATTATCCCTTATTCCTTATAACTTTCTTGAAAAGCATACGGAACCATTCCCAAATGCAAGGAATAATCAACACATACTGTACTTCACTAATTGTTGCTGAACTCCCTTCAGGACTGCAGAGTTAATGGGGAAGTCCAATAATAAGTATAGGTACATGTGTACATGTCATCCATCATTTTCCCAGACCAAGCCTACTATATGATTTATCCAAAAAACAAGAATTAAAATAAATACTCTCTCCCCGTGCGTTCTACTTGTTTCTTCATCCATCCCTGTGTTTCTTTTTAATTACAAGCCCCTGAAAAATGATGCCCGATAAACATAATATCTTAAATCACCCTACACAAAGTACTGCAACAACAAACTTGAAATGTTTGGCGCTCAGGATTATTTTTGGGCCACATGCATTATGGCCGTCATATAGGTATTGGGTTCTATTTGTCAAATGTATTCAATAGGAGAATGGATAGACTATCTGCAGAATGCTGTTGTTTGTGTATCTTCACAAGCATTTAGGCTCTCCTGATTCTACTATTCCATTTCACTGCCTTCACTTCAGAAATCTCGTCATGTGATTAACTTTAAATCCAATTCAAAACAGTGGATTTTAAACCTTAACCTTTCTTGAAATTTCTGTGTTTTGTGGACTGCCTTGGTCTAATAGATATCCAATAGGATAGCTTTGTGTATATGCATCAGAATCCCTTCCTATACAGGGTATTATAGGAAAAGGGCAGGGAGGTATATAATTTACACATGTCCTAAAAACTTAAGCTATAGTCTAGGTAAGCTCCATAAAACAGTATGAGAAAGGTTTTAAATATAACAATTATTTCTTATTAGTATAATCAATATATCAAATAATGATGCTTAGTTTGTTTTGTATTGATTTTTTAAATTTAGTTTGAATTACACTTTAAGATTTTAAAAGCCTCGCTAATTCTTTATATATCTGGGATTCTTTAGAGCATTTTGCTATTTTATTTTACCTGGGCAATCTGTGTTGCAGGGTTAATCACTGGCACACTTTCAGTTTCTCCTGTGGGAATAAAGAACTTCAGTCAATTAACCTGACTTATTAGACTTACTATATATATATATATATAAATGGGAGCAGAGGGATTTGCAATTTATTCAAGATGCAAAGCTCTCCATTTTGTAGAACACACAGTCCTGTTTTGAACTTCTGATACCTTTCTGTACAATCTATCACAATTACAGCATTTTTCTGCAATAAGTGAGTAATGCGTACAATATACATATATAGATACTATGACAGCCATAAAGGAGGCTGAAAAATAAACAAGATGGCAACCACACAATCAAAAGCCTACCTCTTTTCTATGGTGTGTTGCACCAAAAAAAGCAGCGGGGTTTCAATTGTGACCTCACCTCCTCCATTTTGACCTTTTAAAACACCCTATAGATATCCCTGCAGATGTGCAGAAGTAGCCAGTACTGCAATGGAAGCCTTATGCTGTGAACATGCAATGGAATATGTAATTGATTCCATATGTCTGGGAATAGGTTAACATATTATTTATGGTTAAGCATTGTGAATTTAACCAATGTGGTTTGTAAGCTATAGTTTATAGCTAAGGACAATGTGTTGACCTAATCAATTTTAAATTATCTAACAAACCATAACTAAACAATAATAGTTTAATGTTGTGAATCTGATCTAAATATATTTCATTGCCTGGTTATAAAGCATTTAGTCCAGATATACCAGAGGTCAAATGTTAAATGCTTTTTACTTCCCTACTGTCCAAGTATTTCTATCCATTTGGTCTGTTCTACTTAAAACAAACATACAGTATTATATTTACAATGAAATAGAAAGCAAATAATGAATGAGAAAGTCTGCATGCATTATACTTTTGAAAATCTATATCTTTTACTATACAATGGTTAGGCCTGGTTCCTATGGGGATCATTAAATAAACCACCTCTTTAGATATATATTTCAAGAATATGCTTGGTCATTGACCTCAGAATAATTTTAGAAATCTAAATAAATTTAATGAAGTTGTAACTTTGTTATTACTTGTTATTTTTAAAAAGTAAAAATGTGGATCATAGTAGAATTGATTTAGAAATATGCCCAACTAACCAGAAAAAAAAGAGAGTTTAAAAGATTTAACAGGAGCACCTGGAGGCAGGCCAGGCCAGGCCAGGAAAGGATAGGAAAGGAAAGCCATAACCATCATGGCAACTGTTTTATTAATGTGCCAATTTCCCAATTTAGTCATTTTTCACAAAATGCCCAAAATGGTTACATACTGTATATGGTTAAAACATCCTCTATATCTGCAGCATCCCAGAAAGCCTGACTTCAAAAAAAATCAACACATCAAGAGATGGTTATCATTTTAATCTAAATCATGTGTCTTACCTCCCATTGGGACCTCAGTTAATTGAAAACATCCTAAAATTAATTTCCACTTCAGCCAATACTAGCAAATGGGATTTGCAGGCACAGATTTTATATAATACCCACCCACCCATGTAAAACGTCTTCCAAAATATCCTAATTAAAATAACACACAAAATCTAAAACATGTATCAGTACAGTACAAAGCATAGCCCTAGGATTAAAATAAAAACCTGGCAACCATTAATCTCCAAATTACAGGAGAAACATGCTCACCAACATTCCTATCTTCAAAACATGTATAAAAAGCCAGGTTTTGATGGCATCTCTGAAATCTAAGACTCCAGTCAAACTAATAAATACAAGGCATTTAACCTGCTTCAGCTCTTCTGATTGTTTAGGGAGTTACCATAATGATCAGAAACTACCAGGAGAAAGAGTTTTTAAAATATGAACTGTGACAGCTTTCTCTCACTTAAAATGGAGACTAAAAGCAGATACAAAATTACTTGGGACAGGTTAACAGTAAAAATATGTCATACATACTACCCTTTTTCGCAGATATCATGCTTTAGTCTTACCATCATGAAATGTTTTTGCTTTAATTTTGAGTTTTACATTTGTGGAATGACATAATTGCCTATCTTTGATTTTATATCTACCATGCCCTCCAACACTTATGCATTTATCTTTTTGTATGTTTCTTTACCATAACTTTCACTATTTTGTATGTTTCTTATTGACCCGTTTAAATGTACTATTGGAAACAGTTTGGTTGTTTTCTGATGTGCCATTCGAAATATTAACATATTATATACCAATCAATATGTTTTAAATTTATTGGGGAAGTATGTTCTTTTCAATTGTAACATGCATAATCTTCACAAGTCAATGACTTGTTTTTGTAATCATTTTCAGTAGACAAAGAAGTTTGATGCTGGTGTAAATGAAGTATTAACACATATAAAACATGAATCCTACCTGCAAAACTGAGTTTCTTCTCTTCCTAGGATCAGTGCTTCTGATTAATGTGATGACTTGTTTCTCCTGTTCATTAGCTTCCTCATCCCATTCCTACCAAAGAGGCCTTGGAACAGGGGAAACAAGCCTGTCCAATAAGGATACACAAAAGTCCTATCTCTAGAAGTACAGGTCCTCATTTAACTCTTAGAACTGAAACAGAAATTGGATCACGAATGCATGATTCATTATTATTTGTCTATTCAGTCTTCCAAGGTTTGGATAACAGATATAGAAATATAAATTTCTATCACTATCTTCAATTATAATTTGCAATTTAGGCTTATTGTTTCTCTTCTCAATAACAAGGACTACAACATAGCTCTAACATTTATCTCAAATTGGATGTTGGCCGGAATTTATGGAATTCATGTTAGCAACCACGTTGAATGAACTTTTACTCAGGAATCAATTGGCTTCTACATGAACAGCATTTTGCTTCCATATGTAAAAGCCATATTTTTTCCTAGCATTTTCCATCACAAATTCCTTAAGCATCATTGTTTTTAATCTCTATATCTTATATTTCAAACGTTTTTCTAAAATTTTCTAAATACAGTATTATGTAAGAATAAAGAAGAATTTTAACAGTTTAAATATATTAGTTACCTTCTCTTCTATTTGAGTCCATGCTTCTTAAATATGTTGGATATTGCTTCAGATTCAGTCAATATATTCAGTCAATATTTCCCACTTTGAAATATTACTGAGGGGGGAAATCCATCCCATTGTTTTAGAGAACTTTTACATATAAATTAGATGAAAGAGTTCCTAATTTTATCGGAAGAAAAAATATAATGAGTATTATTACCAATGGAGTATATGGTATTTGGCTCATCTCTAAAACAAATTTCTATGAAAACTTTTACTGAGAAGAGAAAGCCAAGACAGTTCTGATCTCAATGAAGCTCTTCAAACCAAGAACCAACCTGCTTCCATTCTTAAATCCTTATTGTTTTTAGTTATAGCTCAACAAGACTCTGTACTGGCCATAATATAATATTTGTGCTTTGATTAGTTATTTATATACATGACTTCTATGGATACACATCTCACAAGAGTAACCGGGTGGCATACAAAATTAAAGCAACACTTCATCGTCTAAAACATGACACTGAAAATTAAAGCAATAGTCCCAAATTATAAAAGTGGCATTAACAGCAGAGGTTTCTTAGCCTCCTAGCCCAAACACCTGGAGGAATGTCTGGTCTTCAGAGCCTTATGAAATGCTAACAGTGTTGAGGCCACCTAGATGTCTGAAGGGACATGGTTTCTTGGGTCTGTTTATCTTTATATTCTTTACCGTACAACCTAAACTCTCTAGATGCAAGTGGAAGGATAAGAGTCCTATGACCATTACATTACTTCCAAAATCTCTCAGAAATGGTTCATGTTATGGAGAAAATAGATATGTATCAGTAGGTAGGTAGACTTGAATATTTTGATCTGATGAATGAAGGCAATATATTGATCTGGGCCTGGAAGCAAGACCCAAGGAAGGCGATATCTGTGTAATACATACATAATACAAAAACCAGTTTAACATTCTTGTTTTTGTATATATACATCCAGATTCTAAATGCCGCTCCATATGTAACACATTGCAGTAATTCAAATGGAAGGGTATCATTAAGATTGAAACTTCAATCCACATTCAGAGCAAGCATAGCTAAGATACCATCTGAAGCTAATATAAACACACTTTGCCATAGAAAGGTCTTAGTTCTCTAGTTATTTCAATGCTAAAAGAAAGGAAAGACTATTTTTTCATGTTTTATGATTTGCTCATTTTAATCCTCAACAGCATTTTAAGAGACATGAGGAGAAGCATCTGCTGGCATGTAAACACTACTGTAGTTCCAGGTTTCAGGTGCCTGTGATTACTAGTTCCCAGCACTCTTCCATACATTAAGAAAGATAAATGAACAAAGCTTGACAAATGATCTGTCAATTACTCATAGAATTATTTCCATTCAATGAAATATATACAGAATTTCACCTTTTAAACTATGCTGAACATTTCCCTAATGTATCAGAGCAGAGCAGAGCAGATCTCTTACAATCTCTTGCTGTTCATGCGTGTCACATATGGAACAAGTTGATTCTCAATTAATATTACAACATTTAATTATTAATTATTTAAAAATGAAAATGCAATCAATTTTAACCTTACCCTTGGCTCTGCTCTTTTTCTCTCTCACAGTATCAGATCCTTTATGACTTCGAAACAATGACTGTCTCAAATGAAGAGGAAAAGGTAGCTATACTAGCTGATGATTTCTGAAGTAGGTCTATCACACAATAATTATTCATTTAAAATCCAGGCATGTCTAATCTAAACTTTCTAATTATGCAATCCTCAAGTCACATTCTCCCTGCTGGTTAAAAACAGAAGCTACATTTCTTAAACCAGTGTCTTCACTATTTAACCCTAGAGGACCCTTGAAATAAAGTTGAGGTCTCAAGGAACTTCTATAAAAATTGCCCCAAAATTGCAAAATCTTTATAATACAATTCACCTTTAACCTTCACAGCTTTAAATATTAAAATTAAGAAATGAAGTTTGATATTTTTCAGTCACAATCTCTTGTGGAAACACCTAGTAATCTTTCATGGAATTTTAAGTTAATGCAGGACCCAGTTGAGAAAAGTTAGTTTAAGTGTAAAATTCTATTTGATTTTTTTTTTACTTTTTAGTAGTAAAACAACAAAAATGTATGCTTTAATTGTAGTTTAAAGCAATGCTGCTGTTTTTTTTAATAAATGGGAAAGTAAAGGATCTAGCTAGAAGGAAGTAGAACATGCACTTTGCCAGTATTTTTTTATCCAGCAAATGTGGCCATCAATCAGTTCAATTTACTAACCTTCCCCAATCCGGTTGTGCTTTGTTTATTTAATGGACTACATCATCTGTCCTTGTTGACTTGACATAATGAAAGCTTTCCTGTAATATAGCCAGAAAATACTACTTTGGGAAGTCTCTATGGTTAGGCAAACATGGTAAGGCTAGGAGGCATTGAACCATCAAATACATCAGATGGTAACGGAAGGTGCACTTGATTTAGAGTTTATCTTTTATGAGTGATCCTGTAATGTTAAAACAGTTTAAGTATTCCATTAAAAATGGCATTTATACAGTATCTTTAATTTCTAAATGGAAATTATTTTGTGGAAGTCTTAGTCTTCCAGTCTTGTTCTTTTTACAACAGTGCACGTACTGGATCAAGTACCAACAATGAAGTGTTGAGAGATCCAGCGTTTTATTGCAGCAAGTATGCATCCAGCCTAGAATGTACTTGCTTATCCCAGCCCTTAATTATCTATTGTTTAAGGATATTTAAAGAATGAAATTGTAACTGTAATTCTGTTCATGTTAGTGGTAGCACAGTTATTGCTGTGCTGGGTCTTATCACAGGAGGGGACGAAACAGCTTACAGGAAAAGAAATCCAGAAGCTAACTACATGGTGCTCAGAAAACAATCTGCACCTAAACACCAACAAAACTAAGGAAATGGTGCTGGACTTCCAGAAACAGAGAGAGGAACCTGCCCCACTCTATATCAAGGGAGGCTGCATGGAGAGGGTTTCCTCCTTCAAATTCCTGGGAGTGCACCTCAGCCAGGACTTCACCTGGAAAAGTAACACATCCCAGGTGATCAGGAAGGCCCAACAAAGACTCCATTTCCTGAGAGTCTTACGGAAAAACCAGGCGGCACAGCGGCTGATGACTTCCTTCTACCAGTCAACAATAGGAAGCACCCTCATATACTGTGTCACAGTATGGTACGGTGGACTAACAACCGCAGGCAAGAAGGCACTACAGAGGGTAATGAGCACAGCACAAAAAATCATGGGCTGTCCCACAACCCCATTGGAAGAAATAGCCAGATCCTGCTGTCTCAACAGAGTGAGAAAAATCCTCAGGGATGACTCTGACCCTGAACAGCTTCATACTTATACCATTGGGCGAGATACAGAAGCATAGCCAGCTGGACAAATAGGCTGAAAAATAGTTTCTATCCCTGGGCTGTCCGACTTCTAAATGCCACATAACACCACGACTAGACTTAATACAACAGACTCACAATGACAATTCAACGTGCAATATGTACATACTGGTAGAATAATGTGTGTGTGTGTGTGTGTGTGAGGATTGAACTGAATTGAATTATTCTTTCCATCATTGTCATGGGAATTATTTTAATATATAGCCAGAAATTAAAGTGAGTAGGAGATGGTACTAACTGCCATAGGTTCCATTGGCTACTGGAAAGTTCAACTCATTACATTCAGAAATTCTGTTGATAAAATATTGGATTATCTTAACAAACTTATTTTGTTAGAGATATTTGTTAATTCTGAAATAAATTGTATATTAACAAACTGCCAATGTAAATCCAGTATCTAGTGAAGATCTGGGCTATACTTTACATCAGATTTATGCAAAATTGAAGCTAGGTAATCCACTAGAAGCATTGGTGTAAGTTCAATTCATGTCTAATGTATTAATTGAAAACAGAGTGATTAAATTGGCAGATTGCAAACTACTTATTTATATACATGTACTATATTGATTCAGTTAAATGTTACCTTGTTTTGCACCCAAATATCTCAACTGCTAATACAGAACTATTCATATTTTTATAAATATTATTAGAAAATGTTTTAAAACATTAGCATGTTATATGTACAATTATATGTACAATTATGTATGTATAATATGTACAATTAAATAAAGAGAAAAAGATAAAGGCTGAAAATTAAAGAAATGAATAGACCTTTATTTTACCTGTTTAAACTTTATTTTTAAAATCAGTAATTTGTTTCCATTAAACTATATATAAAACTATTTGCTTGAAAACTCTATAACAGAGATTTGATTTCACTCTATCAGTCCAAACCATTTTACATTTCTAACTTTAGCTTCAGCCCTGGTGCTGCTGTATAGTGAAAGGTGCCGTCCCATTCCAGCCCTTGTGTGTCTGTAAATTCTCCTTTCCCTTCCAACCTGAGATAAAAACAAAAATAGCAGGTTAAACAAAAATAATAAACTATCCAAAATCATGTACAACCTAGAGATATTTTGACTTATTTTAATTAGGTTCTTTATACTGTCTTTCTGAATAAAAAAGAAAGATGACGTGCAACAAATTAAGACAGATAACACCACAATTACAATAAAATTATCCAAACCATGATAGAAGAAATAAAGAAATAAAACATTGTAGGGAGTTTCAATAGCAAAATTAAAATCTCGAAATCTTTTTTTTCTTATATATATTTTTTATTTTTTTTAACATTTCAAAATTCCATCATCCATTAATCGGTGTGTTGTCTCGATATACAATTTGCTTTGTAATAATTATAATTTACAATGTAATATTCATTGGAAATATTCATTCCTTAAAGCTTACAATAATGATTATAGTGATTTTTTCTTTTCTCCTTTAACAGCTCCTTTAACAATCCCATATCACATAACATTCAGTTTGTTCGTTTTCCTTAATTTCCAATGTCAATCTGTTCATCTCTGCACATTCTAATATTTTTTAAATCACTTTCTCCTCTCTTTGCTTTTTTAATATTGTGCAAATACAATTCTAGCTGCAGTTAATACGTGTGAAATCAAATATACATTCTCCTTGCTATATTTATCTGGTAGGATGCCCAACAAAAGTATTTCTGGTTTTAAGTCAATATGTTGTTTCATCATTTTTTTCCAACCATCTATGTATCTTTGTCCAGTATTTATTGCTTTTAGGCATGTCCACTACATGTGATAATATGACCCAAGTGTCTGATAACATTTCCAACAATTAGCCGATTTACCCTTAAACATTTTTGCCAATCTTGATGATGCAAAATGCCATCTATAAAACATCTTGTGCAACTTCTCTTTTTAAGCAGTTGACACCATCAATTCCTGTCCCATAATTGCTGCCATTTATCTAGCTCTAATTGTAACCGAAGTTTTTGCCCCTACTTTTGTTTCTTTCATCCGTTCCTCTTCCAATTTTATACCTGATAACCATGTTTTCTTTATAAGTTTTTCATCTTTCTCTATAAATATTTGATCTAACTTTGTTAATTCTTTGTAAAAAAATATCTCTCTCTCAAATCTAGAATGTATCTGCACTTGTGAATACCATGTTATATCAATCTCTTGTTCGCTCAGTTCTTGTTTTGTTTTGAGTCCCCCATTTTCATCCAAAATGTCTTTATAACTAACAATGTTCTCTAGATCAATTACATTTGGGTGTATCAGTGCTTCCATTGTGGAAAGCCAGACTGGTATTTTCAGATAATGTTGTTCTCTAATTTTCTCCCATACTGTCAGTAAAGCATTCCTAATATAACGTCTTCAAAAGTAACCATGTATTTTATTTTTCCCACATCACAAGAAGGCAGGCCAACCCAATTGCAGATCGTGACCCTCCAAGGTGATTAATCTTTTTTTTTTTTGTAAAAATTTTATTAAGTTTTCAACAACAAACAAACAACTACACAAACAGACACCAAACAATATATCTTTTTTTGAGAGCAGCAAGATCCCGAATT
>JAEANM010009626.1:0-16255 GCA_017656035.1 Myanophis thanlyinensis
GAATCTTCTGTACAGAATGGAAGGTTTTGGGGCGAAGTGTCTTTGCAAGCCGTTCTTTAGCTCGGTCCAATCCACTTCATACATCGATTTCGGGGTGGCGATGGATCTGGCCACTTGGTGGACGTGTCGTCCGCAGCAGTTGAGGAATAGTCCCTGCTTTTCCTTGTCTGTGAGGTTAGTTAGG
This sequence comes from Myanophis thanlyinensis, assembly GCA_017656035.1. Lineage (NCBI taxonomy): Eukaryota > Metazoa > Chordata > Lepidosauria > Squamata > Homalopsidae > Myanophis > Myanophis thanlyinensis. Next base: position 185 of record JAEANM010009626.1, read on the forward strand.
CAATTCCCGATGATAAAAAAATCGAATCGCTCTATGAAGAGGTCCCACGGCTCAGTCAGTGGGTCGAAAGGCTCGCAGTGCCCTGCATTTGAGCCTTGGCTGGCTTGAGCGGTTGGGGCCGGTGGTGCTGCTGCAGCGGCGGTTGGGTCGACGGCGGCAGGGTTCGCGGTCATCGTGGTCCTCTGTTGTTCGGCTTTCATGGGTGCTAGTTGTTTTCTCCAAATCCCACCTTCGTCGCCAGTGTTTTAGCCGAAAACCGGGTCAAAATCGGGTAAGAAAAACTCAGATGTGAGGTCAATCTAAATGACCGCGAGGGGTCCCTTTAATTCCTAGCCGCTCACGATGAGCTTTCAGCACTGGTCATAAGTGGAGGAGGAAAGCAAGCCGCGGCTTTTATATTTTGCCGCGGTGTCACTTTCCGTGCTTCCCATTGGCTGGGAGGCTCGTCCAATGGGAAGCGTCCCTCTGACAGCCAATCAGCTGTCAGGTCCAAAGTTCTTGCGGGTGGACCGGAGTGGAGACTTCGGTCGCACCTGCGCGGTACATTAGATGCCCAGCAACAAAACTGTTCCTAGAATAGCCCAAGTCCCAAATAAATGAGAACCAATGCATTTAGTTTGAGCAACTTCCAGCTATTCCTACCAGGTGATGGTTCTAGAGGGATACTTCTGGAAGTGCTCCTTTGGCTTCCATTTTATGAATGGATATTTCTGCCGGCAGATAGGACAAAAGCAATCTAATGGGATGAACATGAACAGCTTTAGCCAATTGTATCCCATCTGCCATTCAGAACTGGTTTTCATTCAGGAGGTTATGCATTCAAGATTTGTCTGAGCCATGAGAAGAGTGTTTTGCAAGTAAGCCCAAATTATCATTGATAAAGTTTTAATTCTTTTTGGTGGAGAACTTAAATTGCCTTTGTAATTATTTTGTGAGTTATGTTTTATATTTCGCCCAGGACATCTGCAGGGGGAACACAAAATGTTAAGATGGCAGCCATGATCATGCAATCAAAGCCTGTGCAGTGTCCCAAAGTCATGGGACCCCCTTTTGTGACCTTCTGACCAGCAAAGTCAATGGGAAAGCCAGATTCACTTAACAAATATGTGATTCACTTAACAAGTGAATGCAGTGATTCACTGAATAACGGTGACAAGAAAGGTCGGGGAAAAGGGGGAAACTCAATACATAACTGCCTCATTTAGCAACAGAAATTTTGGGCTCAATTGTGGCCCAAAGGACTACCTGTATAATAAGCCAATAGTCAGAAAGGTTTGAAGTGGAAATAAAAGGATTTTTGTGTTTTTCCCGAAATGGTTATAAAATTTGCACAGGAAATCAGTGCTTTCTCATTCTGGTTTATCAGTCTTGTTTTAAAAAGCTTTACTTCTCCTAACGTCATAATGTGGAACAAGCCTAGTTGAATTCATTGAACTCCTATCTAACTAGACATGTATGGGATTGCATTATGGCAACAGCCATTTGTCCAAACATTCTGTAGGGGGAAAACAGATGGCTTTGTACTGGCCAGGAAAAAAACATTGGTGTGCAGGGGTAAAACAACCCGCTGCTGTGTTAGTGATGAGTTTGTAATTGGGTCCTCTCTAAGGAGGTTGCATAATTACTTTGGAATTACTTCGGAGATTTGTATCTGAATAAGCGTGGCAAAGAGCAAGGCTGTTTCTTCTTATGAACACTTGGTTTTCTTCTGTGTGGGCATGTAGAGCAAAGAACTTAGGTAAATGATGACCTGGCTTAATTTGTAAGTGTGTGTGTGTGTTCATACAGTTTAACTTTGGGCAATCAATAGTAGAATGGGAATTCAAAGCTTTCTCAGAAAGCTTGAAGGGTAAACATGATGAAGGGAGCATCCCAAAGATGTCATAAATGGATTTCATCTTTCACTAGACCTATTTTGAAGGTTATCTTTTACACCAGTCATGGGTCACCTGTACCTCATGGTGGACCTCAAGCTATCCAAGAATAATCCAATGTCTTTGGTGATACATTTAATAATTCAAATCCTTAAAAACGGAGAGTAGAAATGGGAGCATCCAACATCATTCAATGACTCCCATGACTCTTTGTAAGATAAGGATGCTGAACTGTGGCTTCCACCCTCTCCAATCTTGAGACGTCAATTTTAGGCCCTAAAATAAGTGCCTTTAGGAAGGGAATAGTCAAAGTATCCTACCTAATTTTGGAAGAACTGATTGATATAGGCCAAAATATTACATTCACTGCTGTGTTCACTGAACAGGCTTAATCAGATCAGTTAAAAGACCTAGCAGTTTTGTGAAGCTTTAATTGTGGCTTTGAGTGTTATGTGGAACTCAGGCTATTTGATAGCTTATGACTCATTGTATTGAATTAACCCAGAAATTGGATTAATTCAGTACCCAAGTTGGCATGTTGTGCCACCATAAACACACACTGCTAATCATTTATACAATCACACTTTAGAGTAAATACAATTCCGAATATTTCATATACATTACCTGCATAAGGCTAAATAGCCTATGTAAATAGATGATAGAACTGTAAGCACTGGACACTAACATACACTTTGAAAATAATTCAAAAGACATGTTTTGAATCTGGCATGAAGGCAAATATAGAATCTTTATTTATTAAAGCAGCCATTTTTCTATGGAGAAAAATATTTCCATGGAAAAATCTGGCTATTTTATTTACCTATAACTTTGATGAAGACTTTCAAAGGACCATTTTTATTTAGCTTTAGTTCATGTTGATCCTGATAGGGAACCCCATTGAGGCAAATTTATAATGTCTGGCTTATCTTGCTGCCTTAACAAGATAGAATGGGATTGCCACTTCAAGGGCAAATGGAGAGCAATGAACCTTCCATTTGCACTCAACTAGAATTATTTTGACACAGATCTTTTCCTTAGCTCTATTAGACGTGAATGGGCAATTACTAATAACAGAATTGTCCGATTCTATTACCTTCATTGACAGGACATCTGGAGGTCAGGAATTTGCCAATGACTTACCACCAATGGTTTAAGCAAAGAGAGTCTTCCTACAGAATGATCTATTATGGATAAGAGCTTTCTAGATTATAGAAACCAAAGAACTAGTTAGCAGAACACAGAAACATAAATGAATTATTATTTTTCCTTAGGACTGCAAATGAGCAGAGGTCAACAATCCAGAAAAATATATATGGTGCAAATCTATTATCAAAATCGTATACCATCAAAACAAAATAGAGACATATTAAACTGCTAGCAAACCATAAAGATGTTTAAATTCTAGTTTCCCCATGATATTATCTAATATTCTACTGGCTCCGCGGGTATATCTCAATTATATCTTTCACTAATGATTTGAAAATAGTGTCAGGCTTATATGATGGACATGTGATTGTGGAATGAGTTACAATTAGTGCCAGAGCCTAAGAAATTAAGCCCTGGCCTCCTGCTATTACTGCTAAAGGCCAGTTTGGTCTGCAGTAAATCTGCTCACATCCAAAATTTATCCTGAATGAAGTAGCTATCCTGGCATGTCGACTTAGAGAGTTCTAAGGGAGTGGTCACCTCTCAGAGATGGGCTCAGCTGTGTTTTGAGTTTGATACCAACCACAGGGGCAGTGTGCTTTGTAGTTGCTGTCATCCTGAAAGCTTTTGTGGCTTTCTGAGGTCTTGTAATGATTTCAATATTTGAGAGGCTGCCACAAAGAAGAGGGGGTCAACTTATTTTCCAAAGCACCAGAGGGGCAAGACAAGAAATAATGGATGGAAACTAACCAAGGAGAAAGGCAACCTGGAATTGAGGATAAACTTCCTAACAGTGAGGACAATTAACCAATGGAACAGCTTCCCTTCAGACGTTATGGGTGCTTCATCACTGGAGGTTTTTAAGAAGAAACTGGACAGTCACTTGTTTGAATGGTATAGGATCTCTGCTTGAGCAGGGGACTGGACTAGAAGACCTCCAAGGTCCCTTCCAGCTCAATTCTAATTCTGATTCTGATTGTACCAAAGACAATCATGTGAGACACTATGGTTGAAAGAGGGCTCTAAGCATCAGAAGAGTTTGTTGCTGCTGAACTAGCATACCTGCTGCTCAGAAATATCCTGGCTATTATTAAATTGGGAAAAGACTAAAAAGCAATATTATTCAAAAATTCCACTTTGGCTATCAACAATCGAGGCTTTCACATATCCAATAATATACAAAGAGGAACAGTTAGATATCGAGAGATACTAAATGAAAAGGGTGAACTCAAATCGATGCAAGCACTGCAGGAACAAGGTATGAAGATAAATTGGTATTCATATGTGCAAATACAATCTAGATTTGATGAGGATTTGAAAGTAGAAGGTTTTTATGATAAACTGACTGACTTAGACAAAATCCTAACAGGCACTGATGAAAAAATGATTTAAAAACTTTATGGGTTCTTATTAGAGATTAAAATGGAGGAAGAGCAAGTCAAAGAAACGCTGATCGCTTGGGGAAAAAAATTTGGTCATGGGACAGACTTAGAGAAATGGCAAAAGCTTTGGTCTCAGAAATATCCTGGCTAGGCTATTTGCTTCCATTGCTGCATTGGTGGTGAGGTCTCCAAGGTTATCAGATCTTCTTCATGGTTTTAAGTTGCCTTCATAAAGTATTGAGTCTGCAGGGGCTTCGGACTTTGTGGCAATCATGGATCAATCCCGAAATAATTGAGGGCCTGACTCAATAAGGGGGCACACATGGACCTGAGTTTTGCCTCAGTACTGTTAAATTTTGAACTGAAAGTGGATTCCAAAGGGAGTTGGCTTTTTCCTGGAGATCTAGTGGGAAATTTGACCGAGATCTTAGATGCCAACTGGAATGGATAAGTATCAAGAGTCTTGGCTTGGATTAGCAACCCATCCCTGTTTGTTAGACCCCAGGACTTCCTGGTTTTCTGAGGAGTCCAGGAGATTAAATGATATAAGAGACACTTAGAGTGCTTTAGAGGAAGATGAAGTGTGATTGTAACAACATGCATTGCAGATAACCGTATGCTCATGTGCAGAGGAAAACACTGTTATTTTTCAGCTATTATTGTGTCTGCAGCTAGCCAACCAGCAATCTTTTTTAAGGTGACACACTCTCTGTTTAGGAAGGCAAAGTCATAGAAACATCTTCAAAGCTACTGTGAGCAATATTTTAGGCACTTGTCAGGTGAAGTCACTCAAATCTGCTCAGAGAGTCTCTGGCTGGGTGCTTCTGTGAATGTTAATTGAGGCAATGTTTTGTCCTGTATCTGGGAGATGTTTGAGCCTGTAACTTCCAAGGCAACTGCCAGGATCTTTTGGACCATTAACTTGGCCACCTGTCCTTTAAATCCATGTCCTTCTTGGTTAGTTAAAATTGTTAAGGAGTAACCTGTGGTTGGGACCATACAGTGGTGAGTGCATCTTTGAAGGAATGCTTTATACTTCTTGTAGGTGGCAAGGGCATGCCTCCCTTCAGACATTGACAGTACTGGACCTAATGCTGCTAGATAATTTTCATTCAGTTTCTAATCTAGAAACCACTGTCTCATTGGACACCATGAGGCTTGACATTCTTAGCCTTTCTATTTAACATATACATGAAACTACTGAGTGAGATCCTCCATCAACAGAGGCTAAGTATGATGCTGAATTTTACATCTTACTCTGGCCTGGCCAAGTGATGTTCTTGAGGTCTTGTCCCAGTTCCTAAAGGATATAGAGGTCGGCTTAAGCTTAGGCTTAACCTTGACAAGACTGATTGATTCTTATAATTCACATGATACTGGTCTTCCCAGTTTCATGAATTTTCCACCTGAACAAGGTAGAACTTCCCCAGAACAGTATGGATGTGCAATATGGAGGTTCTCTCAGAGATGCTCTGACTCAAAAAGAAGATGGTATCTATGGCTCAGGGTACCAATTTGTCTGATGTATCAGTTACATTCTTTTCTGGACTGGGAATCTCTGAATGTCTGAGAAAGTGCCTTTTTCAAAATGTTTCTGCCAATTCAGTAAGATCTGGCAGACCAGGGTATCTTCCAGGTCCCATCTACAAAACATTGTCATCCGATGAGACCCAGGCAGCATGCTTTCTCTGTCACATTACCTGGTCTCTGAAACAGCAGGCCTCTAGAACAGTGTTTCTCCCCCTCAGCAACTTTAACCTGTGTAGACTTCAACTCCCAGAATTCCCCAGGCAGCCTTGTTAGCTGGGAGATTTTGGGAGTTGAAGTCCATGCAGCTTAAAGTTGTTGAGATAGTAAAATACTTTGCTAATGGTTTAAATTGCCCTGGCCTTGCTGTCCTTCTTGAAGGGCAAACCAGAGGTGAAACTCAGCCGGTTCTAGCCAGTTCAGCAGAACCAGTAGTAGACATTTGAAATTGGCCCCGCCCACCCGCCCGAGCCCCTATTCTTCCTTATACATGCTCCGTTTTTTTTTTTTTTACTTACTGGAATCAACTGTTTTGAGTGTCTGCAGACCCTTCCTGATGATCCCCACTGCCTCTGGAGCCTCTAAAAGTCGTTTAAAGCATCGTGCTGCAGCACGATTGGTGCGCATGCGCGCACACCGAACCGGTAGCAAAACCGGTCAGATTTCTCCCCTGGGGGAAAGGGAAATTCATCCCTTTCCTTGGGCACTGGAGTAGATAGTGTATGCACGGGGTGGGGTGGGCGTTGGGGGGTAGGAAATGTAATCAATGCTTTAGTATTTCAGTTCCCAGCTTTCATCTCTGTTTGGCTTTTTGACTGAACTGAATGCTAGTTTTATCTCTATGCTGTCCAGAATCATTATAAGTAGGGCAGCCTTTAGATATAAAAAATAAATAAACAAATAAATGAACAAACAAACAAATAAATAATCTCATCTCTCATTAAATCAAAATCCATCTTAAATATGCATATAGCTAAAGAATAAACATAGAAAATACTGAATGCTTTTTTTTAGATAAATCATATTATTTTGAAAGGGGAAAAATGGAATCAGATATAAATGATAAATAGCCATTTTCCATTCCTTGTTTTGTTAAGTAAATTGATACTTTTCCCCCCAGAGCAACCTTTTTGATACGAGGCTGTTATCCAAAAGGTATAGGAGGATATAGCAGAGCTAGAGCAAAAAGAAGCAACATACAATAAAGATTTAAATACTTAAAGAAATAAATTATTCTTCCTCTGGCAATGACTATACTGAGGGTTGATTCTAAGCCATGAAAGCCCACTTTCCTTATGTCATGGTTGACCCATAAAATCTCCATTTACATTATTTTGTGGAACAGAAGATTAATACATAGCTTCGGTGGCATTTCATTATCTCTGTACTATAATTTTAGTCAATTTTAGTCAAACAAGTGTCTATTTGTGGGGGGAAAATGACATATCAAGTGTATATCTGATACATTTAAAATGGATATATTACCATAATAGGCAAAGGAAAAAATATATTTTATAGGCTACTCCAGCTAATATTAGGAAAAGTGTCTACAAAACCATGTTTCTTGGTGGAAATGACGTACAAGATCACAGAGATTTGTAATCCTGTTGCAGTTTAAAATTGCACAACATTTGACAGAATGAATACTGCTGACCCTGGTAAGTTTCCCATCGTGCTGAGCATTCTTACACCCAATTCTGCATTTTTATGGGTATTGACTTTCTATTTGCAATTTGCAAATGTTAACTAGGGAAAAGTAATACTTTGCCAAATTTATTGCCTGAAACGAAATCTGAATTTGAGATTTCCTACTCATAAGTCATAATCAGCTCCTAGCCATCAGCTCCAGTGATGGCCATGCCTGAATTTCCTTGGGCTTAAGTTGCATGCTTGCATAATTTTAAATGCCCATTTTGATTCTCCGAATAGAGAAAACAAGAACCTGGATGGCATTCTCATTTTATGTAGCCCACTGAGATAACTTGTGTTTCTGAAGCAAACTTTTATTTGGTAATGGTTGACCCAGAAACCTCACTCAGGAGGTTGGAGAAAGACCAGGGAAGATACAAAGGAAGAATTGCATTGAGAGGATGGACCCAAAGCAGGGTAAGCTGAAAGTTAACAATAGCTTTTCATCCAAAAGTTGTGACAGTCTAAAAGGCCCCTCTGGCAAGCTATAATTAGGGAACTTTGCCAAAGAGATCTGGTTTTCTTTGCACAGGAGGTTTTATCCTCTCATCTCCAGTCCTAACCATCTCTTTGTGCATCTGTTTGTTTCATAGGTACAATAGGAGACACACCAACATTCAGTAAAATTCCAAGGCTGATTGCAGCTGGTTCCATAAACCGGAATTAAGATTCAAGCACTCATTTATTAAAAGCCCAAAGTTGGTGTTAAAATGTATGGGATTACCTTCAACACGTGTTTCTGTATCATCCACCAGTTATGCTTCCATTAAGGAGTCCACAGAGCTACCTGTCTTTCATTATCTGCAACCATGTCAGAGACAATATTGTATAATTTTCTTTGATTTATGTAACGACCAGGAGGATCAAATCTCTATATGTAAATAAAGTAGTACTTGTTGTTAAGGTAGCTAGTCTCTTCTTTGCATAGTTCATGAGGGATTTGTGGCTTTCTCCTTTTCCTCCTGCTAATTTCGTCTTCCAGGTAAGTTAAGTTGCGAGAGTTCTGTGGCCTCCCAGAAATGAAGCATTGGTGTCAGTTTTCAAACCGTTGAACGATTGCCGCCTTCCCTTGCTTCACCACAGATCTCTAGACCACTGGTGGTCTGCGAGAAAATTTTGGTGGTCAGCAGAAATTAGGCAGATCATATTAGTGGTCTGCGGGATTTAATATTATGAATTTAGTGGTCCCTGAGATCCAAAAAGTTTGGGGACCCCTGATCTATACAACACTTCTGCTGGGACCACCAGCCAATTGAAGAGGCTGTCTGTGAACACACCTGGGAATTCATGGGGACCCTCTTTTAGAACAGCTGTTCAAGCTGTGCCAAGGAGTACTTGCTCCAGAGAGAGGGGCTTTAGTTCTGCAAAGCACTGAGAAAGCAGCTGTTTCAAAAGGATTGTAGGAGATTCCTCTCTTAGGGAAGCAGGTTGAATGGGCAAGCTAAGAGGGTCTAATCAGGGGGAAGCCAAAGACAGACCAGGGGTGGGAGGAAGATGGAGTCCCTTGCTAACTGTCTTACTCCTCAACATCCTGGGGGTAAAAGGTGCCAAGGCCAAAGACCTCTGGATGCTGCCTCCAGATCAGAACAGGTCTACAGTTCCTTGGATTGTCCTTTATCAAAGTGGGGACTGCATGTGCCCTCCTTCCATTGTCTACTGTGACACCCAATCTCCTGGATTTTTCAGATCACAGTTAACCTTTCAGAAAGACCTTGAGAAGTTTCTTTCAGTATGCTAGAATGGATTCTATCTGACCACTGGCAGTTTGAATTCCAAGTTGAGAGGTGATTCCTTATCGTATTTCTTGAAGTCTGACTGTAAACCTGCTCCTTCAAGCTTCTCTTCACGACTACCCAGTAGAATGCTTGGCATGTTCTCTGATAAGACCAAGCCAAAATAGGAACTGTGTGCAACCTTATCTTTTCTGTCACCCTTTTGGCATCTTCACTCAACAGCTAACAACCTGTTTCTTTTCTCTTCTTTTAGTTTGAATATTTTATTTTTGGATATAACTTTTGGAGAAAAGTTACCTTTGTTTCTGTTCTTACAATTTTTCTGTTGTGGCCCGACAGCGGCTGACTGAGCTGTTGGTGGAATCTGACAGCGATGAACACTATGGGGCTGCCCTGGAGCCTGAGGAAGACTCTAGGGAGGGGGGTGTTCGGAGTCAAAGCAGGGACTAGAGAGGCCTGTTGACCACCAGGTGGTGTCTGAGTCAGGAAGCAGTGAAGAAGAACAGAGAGAGGCTGTCCCTGACATGCGTATGCGTAGGGTTGCGAATAGGAGAGAGCAGCTTCAGAAGCAAAGAAGAAAATAAGGGGTTAATGATTGGCCCCTCCCAGAGAGCTTATAGGTGGGGCAATGGGAGGGGAATGTTGCAGGAAGCAACAGTTTATTCACGTAGCTGTATGCAAGGCTTTCGGACAATCTGTAAGTTGCTATCAAACTTTGGTTTAATTAAGATAGCATTCTGGGCTCTCAGCCAGGGGGTTGCTTATCTCCACATTAGTTGCAAAGCCAGGTATGCCTTTGTGTGTATGAAGACCTGAACCAGAACATTTTCATTAACTTCAGGTAGTTCTATGGTGCAGTTTTCCTACAAAGTGAAGCTAGTTGGACGTGTTCTTTCTTAGTGACCTGACTCCTCTTTCCATCTCCTACACTGTCTTTTTTGATTTTCAACCTTTCACTAACTTTTTTGGTGCAATCACTTTGGTAACTTCTGCTGTCTCCCTCCCCTCCCCCACACATACTCATTGGAAATGTGCATTTAATATCAATGTTACGAATTCTCACCCGCTTTGAACTCATTTTCCCACAAGGTTCTCCTGCAGTGGAATTCTATTTATCTTTCTTCTGAATTCATTAAAATCTGCTTCCTTAGAGCCCAAGGATGATGCAACCTTAGTTTGCCATATTATCAAGAATTCTAGTTTACACTCCCCCCCATTTTTTTTCAGGGATCAATCTGAATCATATTTGAAGAAGGCAAACCCAGCCTTCCACCATCAAAAACTAATGCTTTGGTTCAGTGATTATCAAAAGGACGACAACATGGATACTTTCTGTTTAATTCTCCTTTCCTCCATCTGTTTGCCTTTCCTGTTTATGCTAATGAGGAGCAGAAACCCTGTATATGATAATGTCCTTTTGAGAATATCTATTGCATTTATTTTACAAGGAGAGAGAGAGACAGAGAGAGGGAGAGGGAGGAGAGAATACAGCTTTTTGAAAGGCAGTCTTTTCTTTGTTTCAAAGGCATTTTAAATGAGCAACAAACCATTTCTTTTGTTTGGAACAAACAATCTCTACTGTATTGCAAGAGTGAAAGTTGAGTATGCTGCAAAAGATTTTGTTTTACCAGCCTACACACTGATTTGTACAGTATGCTTAATTTGGTATCATTTCATTTGGGGAAAATTTTTAATTTTTTTTAAAGAATTAATACATAATCTGGGAATGCTATAAGACTGATGAAACAGAAAGAACTGGCAAGGAACAAGATAATGCATTTTTGGCTAAGAAAATAGGAACTTTAAAAAAAAAACCTCAGACATATGTAATAATAATATTCTTGTTACTCTGAAATAATTGTATTTGAGAGAAGGAATTAATTAACTATGTAGAATGCATAATTTACTACTTGCAAAGTGTTCACGGGGATTTGGGGGGCACTGTCATTTTGAGTTAACAGCTTGCACAGACATGACATATTTGGGGGGATTTCCCCCCCCCAATGTTTCTATTTTAACATGGCTAGCTAAAAATGTAATGTGTGAATGTAGCAACTGATGCTACAGGAACAGTCTTCAGAAAGCCAGAACTGGTTGTGATTCCCCTTTTAATAAGCTTCTTTCAAATATCCATTTGTGGCAGTGTTATATGCAAAATGCCTTGGAGGGCTACTTTTACTGTGGTGCTTTAATGTTTTGTCCTGTAGGAATATCCCCTCTATTCTTGCATAGTGTAAGACAGCAAAACAGCTCTCCGTTCCTTCAAAAACATCTGGATTTGATAGTTTTATGAAGGGAGTGGACTTTGAAAGACAAAGTAGTGGGATGGGAGGGAGATGGCTCTGGACCCGGGTCACAGAGGTGAAATTCAGCAGGTTCTAGCAGGTTCACTAGAACATGTAGTAAAATTTCTAAGCAGTTCAGAGAACCAGTTGTTAGAAGAAATCTCCTTTTGTTTTTTTTCCATTTTACAGAGTTAATCCTGTAAGGAAGGCAGGAAAAAACCATTCTGTGTTGTTTCTAGCCTAATCTTTATTGCCCTGTTTACAGAAACTGCCCTCCCAGTCACATGACCCCCCCAGCCACGCCCACCAAGCCACACCCACAGAACTGGTAGTAAAAAAAATTTGAATTTCACCACTGCCGGGTCACATACCTGTTCAGTCATGAACTTCTTTGGAAGACTTCAAAGTGAGTCAGCTGTCCAACAGGATGCTACAAGGTAAGGGCTGTATCTGGGACTCTGAAATACTGGAAGGGGTATTGTTCAGAAAGAGATTGTGGCTAATTCTCTAATATCACAGAGTGGAGAAGACTCTCAGCAACGGAATTACAATTGGGGACCCAGGAAAAGAGCATTCTTTGCCATTTCCCACACCCTGTGGAATATTTTTCCCTGAGAGGTGAGGTGGCAAAGTGGCTCTGTGGCTTTCCTTCACAGAAGAGCATACTGCCATGAAAGCCCTTCCCCGCCTTTTAATTTAACTTTTAATATTAATTTGTAATCCATTTAAATTGTAAATTTTATGTTTCAGTATTTTTCACACTGCCCAGAATCCCTCTGTGACAAATATAGGCAGTCTCAAAAATAAATAGATGATAGATGGATGATAGAGATAGATGGATGGACGGTGGATGGATGGACGGATAGCTAAACAGATAGACAGATAGCTGATAGATAGCTAGAGAGATAGAGAGATATAGATGATAGACAGATGATAGACAGATGGACAGACAGACATCTTATTTTAAAGGGAGGCAGATTCCTATTGAATGGTTGTGGGGAAAATCCTCAGTTATCTGTAAAGGTGGCAGTGTCCCTTCATTGAATGTGAAATGCTGCCTTCTCCATCACTGACCAAAGCATATTTTTCTTGTACAGAATTTGAAGTCTGTCTCCCCCTGTATTTTTCTTATCTGTCATAATTTTAAAATGAAGCACAAACCTCAAATTCACCTTTAATTGAGCAATCCATTTATTAAGTTTGGGATCCCCGTGTAAGAACTATATGCCCGCAGATGTGCTGCTTGGCACCCATCAAGGCTTTTGCCCCACAAACTTTTCAACTTTTAATACATGTTTCTACTTTTAAAAAAATCATAAAGAAAGCTGGCAGGGTACAATACAAAATACTAACGTCCAGAATAATATTTTGTTTTCTAGGACGCCCTGAGATTCTGTATAATTTCTATAGGTCTTTCTGAAAATAAAACCTGTGTCTTCAGGTCAGTGCTTCATTTATAAATGTAGCTACTTGCTGAGGAAAAAAAAGATAGATATAGACTGGTGTTGATCCTTAGAATTAGAGAGGGAAAAGGTGGATTACCTCACTAATTCGTCTTCTGGTAAATTGGTAGCCTCATTTTGTGAATGGCAAATCCTCCCGCATGGCATCCCTTTTTGTCCAGACGCCCATGCCAGACCACACAATGTCAAATGTGACCACTACTCTGAAAAGAGGGGTGTGTGTTTCTCCTCTACTTCTCTCAAAAAGACTTCAGTAGCCACGTGGGGCAAATATTTTAACAGGGAGCAAGGAAAACGGGGGTTAATCAAGGATGAACATACATTTCTTTTCATGATAGGAAAGTAAGATTAGAAAGCAAACATATTATTAAAAATGTGGATCATTTTACAGATGATGATGATGATGATGATGATGATGATTTCCCCATTTCTACTTTTTGCTAGTGGGGGCAATTTTGCCCCTCTCCTATCTGAAGACACTAATTATAATGTAATGTCTGTAATAGTTATAAATTGTTGTTAGATGGCATTACCCTGCTGTTTTTGGAATTTAAAGGGTGGTTCTGAAAGAGAATTTTTTCCCTTTTCCTTCTTTCATCCTCTATTGCAGAGTGGAGAAATTTCTATTGATCTCTGACACTAGTTTGCATTCTTACAGAAACAAGAAACAGAAGAAAAATAATGTTAAAAAGCCAACTTACACAAAAAAGATTTTCTGTAAAGAAAGAACAAGAGGCATTTTTAGTCCTATAAGTTCTAATAGTAACAGCCTGTTAAGGAATCCAAAAAAAATGAAATAAATCCTGCATGGTTTATCCTATCCCTAACATGCAATTTTTAAAATTATTATTATGTGTTTCACCAATGTTGACATTGTCAGGTTCCCAATGGTTGTTGAATACCTTTGGCTGCTGTGGCTTGCTTTAGCCAGGATGCATTTGGAAGTGTGAGGGGCAAAAAGGAAAGCAAGGAGTTTATTTACCTCTTAGTTTGAGGGCTAAACAATAAATGGAAGTCACAAATGTTACCTTTAATAAACTAATTTTAGAGATCTGTGGCAGCAGCTAATACCCAGAACAGGTTTTGCTGGAGATTTGTCATATAGAAGAAATGTGGTATTATACCAGTTTGCCCTGCAGGCTTTCAATTGCAATTTAATATAGAATCAGTTACTAACTTGCTCCACACACAGAACTAACTATATATATGGAATTGAATTGGTGGGTGACAAAAGTCAATTAAAGGCACCATAAATGAGACATTCCAAATTTGTGGTAATCCATTTGGTTGAAAGAAAATAGAGGACTTATTTTTCCACCTCTTCTCTGTTCTCCTGGGAGTTTTCTTCCCTGCACTGTGAGCTCAGGATGCAAAACATATCACTAATGCAAGTAAGCAAAATAATAACACAATAAGGTATGCCCTTAAATCTGTCCTCCTGATAGACCCCTTAGATATTCTAACTAAAGCTCCCAATTATATTCTGCTACTTTGCCCTCAAGTTTTCACTATTCCTGCCATTGGGAAAATGAAATGAAAGAGTCCGTCTATTTAAAGCCTACTTTTGTGGGTCTGTCAACTTTCATCCTATATTGAGGACCAAATGGTGACCTAAATGCATTACCAGTTTCAGCCAGGCTACTTCCAACCACATTCTCTCGTCTGCGTTAGTGGCAAATATCTTCTTGCATTTGTCAAGTAGTTATCCAAGCAATTGCTAACTCAATGGAATTTGAGATTAGATATCAGAGATGATTTTAAGAACATCCATGCATTTTGCAGGTTGAATAGCGGCAAGCATAAAGCAGCGCTGATAAGAAAACAACACATAATGTATCCAGGCAGCATTTAGCTAGGCATGCAAATGGGTGAAGTATTCCTTGAATACTTTGTAAATTTGTCACAAGACAAATTTTTGGGGGTTTTGAGGGTTCTTCAACTGTTTTTTTTTCTGGGCAGATGACACTAAGCCCTTGATACCTTAAAGTGTTTTGCTAGAAGGCTTCTAGATGATGAAGACTATTTGTTTGCAACTCTTACTGCTCCAAGTAGCATCCTTGTGCATTAACATATGACCGGTTGGCCCTATCTTACACCTGTTGAAGTGTAAGTCTCGTTTACAGCCTCTGAGCTGGGTTAAATCTTCACTGTTCATAGATCCAATGGGAGAAAATGAAAAGAACATAATTGTTTAATTCTATCACATAATCCCCATTAAAGGGAGGTACATTTCTATTTTGGGGTGCAATAATTACAGTCTAAGTATTATTGGCATCATTTTGCTGGACTCTTTGGCAGGAGGACAAAGAAATAGCCAGGTCTGTAGAAAGGAATATGACACAGGCTTAGGAGTGCCAACAGGGGTCAAAAAAGTTAAGATGGCAGCCACAACCATGCAATCAAGCTCCGCCTCTTTTACATGGATTACACCAGTGGTGAAATGCAGCCTGGTCACACTGGTTCTGTCGATCCAGTAGTAGTGACAACGTTTGGCCCTGCCCACCCATCCCACCTGCTCTTTCCTGCCCTTTATCCCCTTCATTTTTTTCTTTTTTACTCACCTGAATCGCGCAGAACAGCTGTACGGTGCACCTCTTGTAGCCTTCCTAATCACCCAGGCTGCCTCTGGTAAGCAAAAACAAGGAGTGTAGAAGCTGCACAGCAGTGCAGTTGGCGCATACATGTGCACACCAAACCGGTAGCAAAACCGGTTGGATTCCACCACTGGATTACACATGTAAGTATGCCCACAAAAAGGATTGGACTTCAGTGGTATTGAGTCCCCCCTGTTAAGAAAGAAACAGTACAGGAAAAACTTTGCTTCTTGTTCCACCTCCTCCTCCTCTTCATTTTTCCTTTAATGCCAAACTGAACTGAAATTCTTTTTTTTTTTTTAATAATTTTTTTTTTATTTTCAAACAAACATACATACATACAAACAAAACATAAAAACATAAAACCATCTTCCAGTT
>JAEANM010009627.1:0-11554 GCA_017656035.1 Myanophis thanlyinensis
GTCCTTGTGGAGATGGGGCGGTATATAAATGTGATTAAATAAATAAATAAAATAAATCAATAAAGACCTGTGGGCTTCAACTCCCAGAATTCCACAGCCAATCATGCTTGGTGGAATTCACATTCTGGGAGTTGATATCTACAGGTCTCAAAGTTGCCAAGATTGGACACCCCAGTCCAAATTGGACCATCTGAATTCTCATAATTTACTTTTTAGATATTAGGAAAAGAAATATACCACATTTTTTGCACTATAAGACACACCTAGATTTAAAGGAGGAAAACAAGAAAAAAATAGATTTAGGTCTCTGTGCTCCCCAGTTTTGCCCCATTTTTGGCCCTTTATTTGGGCCATTTTCAGCCCTTTTCCAGCCCATTTTGTCCATTTTTGGTCCAGGCTGAAAGGGCTGAAAAAAGGGGTGAAAAGGGGGCAAAAACAGGGTGATGAAGAGCTGAAAATGCGCTGAAAACAAGCCCCAAAATGGGTCAAAAAGGGCCAGAAATGGGCCAAAAAATAGAGCTGGAAACATGCTAGAAAAGGAATTGAAAACAAGCCCCAAAAAGGGCCGTGTAGAGACCAAAAATGGCCAAAGGGTGGTGGGTGGGGCTTCAGCAATATTCACTGTATAAGATGCACAGACATTTCCACCCACTTTTGGGGAAAAAAGGTGCGTCTTATAGTCCCAAAAAATACAGAATGTCCCAAATGTCTTCTGAATGATGAGTGTCCACAACAGCCTACAGCATTCTGATTTTATCCCCCAAAATTATCTCATTGGTTTGGTTGAACAAGATCCACCATAGTGAACATTTTAGTCAGGTAATGATGTCAGTGGAAGATATTTAAATAGCTCCTCCCTGCTATGGTCTTAAATCTGATACTGTAGTTTGCTCATTGAGTTAATTTGCATACTCCTGATGTGTTCTGGGAAGATGTTACTGTTGAACTTTGATCTTTAAAAAGGCGAACTTTGACTAGCTCAAACTAAGAAGCTGTTGTTTCAGTCACGGGAATAATTTACGATACGGGTTCAGGACCAAATTTTGGTTACGGTGACAAGCAAAGATTAAATTTAGGGTGATCGAGTCAGGACGACTCACAAGTATGGTTTGTGAGAACAAATTTTTCTTTGAGTTTGATTTTTTTTTAAGTATACAAGTAGTTTTTTATTTCTTGGTGGTAGTTTTAACTGATAATAGCAGTTATCAATATTGTACATACATCCACCTTAGCTATAAATCTGTACTTTTAAGGTTGGTGTGCTCTTGAATAAAAATAAAATGCTACATGTTTTACACAAAGCAGATGCAAAGGAAAGAGATGTTTCCTCAGAGTATTTGAATCCAACCCTCTTGCTTGTATCTATGCTTCTAAGAATTTCCACCTACTGTAATAGTTTCATTGTTTGATAGTTAAGAGGGGACAGGTTTCTGTAAGGGCAGATGAATGGGGAAGGGTTCTCTTCTAAACCTAATTATGGTGCAAGATTAAAGAAAGCCTTTATGCAACTCTTTTTTGGGGGTGTCATTCTACCTATACTGCCCATTTAGATGTCCAATGAGAAGATTCTGCAAATCCTGGACTTTCTGGTGTTTCTGCCTTCATGCTTGGTACCTGAAGCTTTTTGAATGACTTTTACTGCAATGACTAAGAGAGAGTTTCAGAAAGGTTACTCTGAAACAAGAGTACTCTACAAACTCCTGGTGCATTCTGGGAAGAGAACAGAAGCTGCTGTGAACTGCAGTGGGGCTGACCAATGTAGGCTGAAAGCCAGTGATATGATCCCATGAGCGTCATCTTTTGGTGCTTCCGGGCATTCTGGGAAGGGAACAGAAGTCACCATGACCTGCAGTGAAGTTGAACTTTGGATGGCCTATCCAACCAGACAAGGCTATTGTTACTGAATTTAATGTCTGTTTTCAGATGCCAACCTCCCATTAGAAGGCAATAAGTAGGAAGAGAAAGTATTATCTATACCAGCTAGAGTTCAAGGTAGGGTATAAATCATATAAAGGCATCGAAGAATAGCCAGGACCTGAGAAATTTGGCCTTGAAAAGAAGTGAGGTGAACATAAAACTACCTAGATTTTAAGCTTCCAGATAACCAAACAAAACGTGGCTTTGAAATCTGTTGTGTTGCTCTTTCTAAAGTATATAACAAAACCATTAAAAACAAAATCAGTAACAGTAGTTTTGCCCAGTTGAATATACTATCCTAAGCTCTGGTCTGTTCTCTTCCCAGAATGCCCTGAAGCACATAATGGTGATGCTCATGGGATCATATCACTGGCTTTCAACCTAAATTGGTCAGAGAGCCTCTCCGCTGTTCACAGCAGTTTCTGCTCTCTACCCAGAATGCACCAGGAGATATGTAGATGAGCACTTTTTCCTCACATCAGACTTTATCACTTTATTGGCTTTCCTGGACACCAAGAGTGGCTTCAATTTCATGTGGCTCAGGATGCCAGCTGATTTTGGCTATAGGTTTGTCTTCTTCAGTCATTTGGGTTTTTTTTTTTTAAAGCTTGACAATGGAGTCCCACCACTAAAATGCACAAGCACATATACAGGCAGAGGAGAGGGAAAGGGGTGGGATATGCAGGCAACACATCTAAAGAAGATGTCATGTACAGGTAGTCCTCGTCTTATGACCAGAATTAAGCCCAAATTTTTGTCACTAAATAAGACAGTTGTAAAATGAGTTTTGCCCAGAGGTGAAATAGTAGAGGTTTGAAATTGGTCCAGGCCACCTGCCTGAGCCCCTATTCTTAGTTATACAGGCTCCTTTTTCTTTTACTCACCTAAATCATTTTGAGTGTCTGACACTGTGGTTTTGCTCCATTTTGCAAACTATCTTGCCACAATTGTTAAATGAATGACATCCAAAAGTCATAAAATGACCATCATTCCCCACCCCTGCATTAACCACTAGACCAGGGGTCACCAAACTTTCACTAATATGAATTGCCTGTTCTCTCTCTCTTTCTGTCTGCTTGTCTCTCTGTCTCTCTTTTTTGCTCATCTCTTTCTCTCACTGTCTCTGTAATGTAGTGGGTAGAAAAGAGGACTCAGACCAACAATGAGCTTGTATTTAAGGCGCTGATCAACTAACAAAATGCTGCAGGAAGGCAGCTCCCTTTTATAGGGAACTGTCAGCCTGAAGCCAATCAATTCAAAGGGTTTTCCAGAGCTGGGAAAGCATTAGGTCATGGAAGAGATCTGTGCATGTGCTAACACATCACCCTCTTTCTCTCTCTTTATGTCTCTCACCTCTGTCTCTCTTTCTCTCATCTATCTCTCTCTTTCTCTCTCACTTTGTCTCTCTTTCTCCAGTGGTGAAATTCAAATTTTTTTACTACCAGTTCTGTGGGCGTGGCTTGGGGCGTAGCTGGGGAGTGTCATGTGACTGGGTGGGCAGTTCCTGTAAGCAGGGCAATAAAGATTAGGCTAGAAACAATACCAGAATGTTTTTGCCTGCCTTCCTTAACAGGATTAACCCTGTAAAGTGGAAAAAAAACCAAAGGAGATTTCTTCTAACAACCGGTTCTCCGAACTGCTTATAAAATTTACTACCTGTTCCAGCAAACCTGCTAGAACCTGTTGAATTTCACCTCTGGGCTGGTGTATGTAAGACGAGAGAGCCCATTTGGAATAATGGTTAAGGCACCAAGCTAGAAACCGAGAGACTGTGTTCAAATCCCAGTTTAGCCATAAAAGTCAGCTGGGTGACCTTGGGCCAGTCACTCTCTCTTGGACCAACCAACCTCACAGGATTGTTTTTATGGAAAAATAGGACAAGGAAAAAATATTAAGCATGTTTTCTATATTTAATTATTTGTAAAAAAAAATAATAAAGTAGGATACAAATAATAATAATGTCATAGAAGATTTCTTGAAGTCAACTGCTATGCAGGATTATCTTATAAAGTTGAATGAAATATGTAAATAGTTGCACTGAGAAGTGGGATAGATTGTCAGCCCCAATAACACATATTGAAGGCCTACGCTCACATATCATACTATATGAAACAGTAGCTTCCCTTGATTTCTGTTTCCCATCAAATCATAACTATTATCTGTTGATTTTATCATCGGCCAGGAGGAAACCTCTTTAAAAATGTGCAGAGCTGAAACTGAAAACAAACAGCCAGGGGAATAAGTTAATGTCACAAGGATCAACGGTGAAAGAAATAGGAGAATGAGGACATGAATGAGATCCACAAAGACTGGAAACTGGTTAATGTCAAAACCTTTAAAATCCCACTTGACCCTTTGCAAAGCACTGATAACAATTCAGTATTAATTAAGGTATGCTTCTGACATTTATAAGGAAAAAAATAGTGAGGAAGACACTAGCAGGGGTTGGCTTAATTTTTATGGTGGTTCTTTCAGGGTTGAATCCTAGGTCTTCCTATCCCAATTTACAATAGAAGCTAATTTAAATCATTTGGGTCTTTTTGGATGTCCGTCATGATGAATAAGCAGCCATTTGGGCATGGCGGAGGGCATTTCCAAAGGGCAGCTTCTCCAGCCGTTGTAATGCCAAAGAGAGAAGAAGAGGAAATCTGGGTTGTAGCCCAGAAGAGTTGTTGGCCCTTTCAAAGTTTGGTCTCATTTTTGTGTGCCAAGCTGGCTTGCTTATCCTAGCTGAGAGAGACAGAGACAGGCTGTCACACTTACATGCACACTTTTGTACCGAACAATGGGGTGTGGTGAGGAAAAGAGACTTACATTTAAATATAATACTGTATGGCTGCATGTTTCTTTTTTTCTTTTATCTGTTTTTTATGCTCATACATACCCTTTTTCAAAGAGCCCCATTATTATTAACTTTTATTCATTAAACATGAAACTCAGTCAACTGAACATTTAAAAATGTATCACAAACATCATTGACTGGCACTGATGGTTGATACGGGTTGATGCCAGCATCCCAGGTATCGACCAAGTATCTTCTTAAAATGTATAATGTTCTGAGTAACGCAGGTTTTTTTGCAGTTCTGCTGGTGTTATTCTTGGATATGATGATACCAAAGACAATAGGTATCACTGGCACGTTTCATCCATAATCATGTAGTAACGATATTTTGTGATATTATATCATCATCATCATCATTATTATTATTTTCCTTTGGCAGTTTAGTTTCCAAAGCAGTCCTATGGGTTCCTGGGGATAGGATTTTGCTGGTAAATTTGGCACATTATTCGCAAGGCATTCAGAGAGTTTTGTTAAAAATGCAAAACAATTTAGGGTTCTTGTCAAGTTTTCCTCCACTAAATTTTGGGATGATGGTCTTGCCCTGCTTCTTGGGAAAAAAACAGGAGCTGGCTTACATTTTGATTCTCACTATGTTGATATTTGCATAGTCATATAATTTTGCAACCATCATCTGGGCTGTGATGCTCAATTAGAGATAAATAGTAGAAGGCCTGTTATTCAAGGCTCAGTTAATGTTCTCCATTTCCCTGGCATCTACAAGGACAGCTGAAAAAGACTTTTGTCTAAAAAAAAACTTCAGTCAGTACATGAGCACTGATGTAGATGGCCAAATGCTATAGCTAAACCAAGCAACTTTTCTCATTCCTCAGTGAGCTGGCTGCAAATACTCCCTCCATGTTTGTTGACTGCAGCAGAGCCCTGGCACTGTGATTTTTCCCTCCAAAATGAACTCACAAAAACTTCAGAAATATTAGATTTCATTGTGGCCCTGTACACTTACATGAAACAAACCTCCATGCTTCTAACTAAACAGAATGTAGTATAAATAGAAGCTGCTGCTAGTTGCTTCCACTTTAGAAATTAAGAAAGTTGAAAACCTAAGCCAACCTTCTTCCAGATAAGGATCCTTCAAATATGTTAGACCATAGCAATTTTGGGATGTGTGGACTTCACTTCCCAGAATTCCGCAGCCAACAAAGTCATTGCTAAGTATTCTAGAAATGTATTTATGTATTTATTTAAAAGACCAGTGCTGTCACCCACTCATTTTAAAACTGAAGTCCACGCATCTCAAAGCTGCCAAAGTTGAGACTCACAGTGTTAGACTATAAAACCCAGTATTCATCAGAATAGGAGATTCTGGGATTATGGATTTGCAGTCCAATACGTGTAGCAGACTGCATGCTACATGAAGGCTGGCATGCAATTCAGCACGCTTCAGATTATAGCAAACTTGAGAAGATGTCAGCCTTGCTGCCTCTTGGGGAGAATAATAAGACAACACTTCTCAAATATTAGAGAAACTGATACCTTATATTTGTCTTTGAAAGATTAAAAAAATTACAAACTTTGGGGTCTTCTGGCTCATATGTAGGAGTTTCATCACACGTCAGATACCATGTAGATGCTACAACTGTAAAACAACAGTTAATGCATAGGGTGGAACAACGACACAAGCAAAAATAATAAAACTTTTCAAATACATAGGCAGCGAGGAATCTCCATTTCTCTTCTGATCAAGCAAAAAATCTCATCCTGATTTGCCACTTGTTCTCATTTAAAAAAAAAAAAGCAGGGAAAAGCTGCTCATTTTCTAGACCATGAAGATGCTGTTCAATTAGCCTAGAAGGAAAGCTCTCCTTGGGAGGGCTTTGGGTTGGCAATAGGACTTCCCCGGTGCCTTTTTCCTGACTCCCTGCTGGAAGTTTCAGCCACCCATCAGCTGAGAAAGTAATTGGAGAAAGGCGGCTGCACACGGCCAGCTTTTCATTTTCACGGCAGATTTGCATCCGATTGCCTTTATCCGGGAGATCCTCGATCACCAGTTGGGAAGACAGCTGGCGCACTCTGCTCGAGCAGCATCTGGACACCCGGGGAGCTCCACATCATCCGGAAGGCTTCAGCATACATCCCTCCACGTGGATGTAAAACTGCAGCATCAGCCTCAAGAAAAGGTTTCTCCGAGCTTCTTGCATCGTTTCTTTGCACAGTGTGAAAACAAAGGGAAGTGGGACCAAACAAGAGAAACGGCTATGGTGAATTCTTTTGTCCTCTTCTTTTCTGTCACCCACCATTAGATTAGTCCAATTTGGCCTTTCAGCAGTTCAGCACAAATGAGACTATCCCACACTGGGATTTGCAACATTTTAATATTCAACAGTCAGCTGAAAGAAGAAAATAGTTCAAATGCCTTATAGCCCTCATCACCATCCCTGTAGTATTTTGGCCCAATGTGACATTAACATAACCTGCCGAAGGGAGTCGGGGGGGGGGGGAGGGGGAGAGAGACATCATTGACATTCAATGGGGCATTTAAATGAACTTAACCCACCAGTATGGTCAAGGGCTTTGTTGGGCTGCAGGTTGTCCTGAAACCCAACAAAAGCAGCTTGATGCAGTGAGGTGAGACCTTTGAAAGAAAACTTATTGACAACATAGGCTGCGTTATAGCAATCTGCTTTTTATTTCTCCCTAGAAAAGTTGTTCTCAGCAGCCATCTCACTGGAGGTGCGGAAGGCTACCCACATAGAGTATATTAACAGCCTTTTATAACTTCAAAGATCCTACCCAGTGTAGTTCTCTTAATTGCCCTTTCTAGAATAGGTTAACTGACAATATTATTTATTTGTGCATATGTATGTATGCCACCTTTATTATTTTTTACAAATAACTCAAGATTTTGGAATGTATCTGAAACTCTTCCCTCTTCTTATTTTTCTCACAACAAGAACACTGTAAAGAGGATTGGGTTGAGAGAGAGTGACTGGCCCAAGGTCACCCAGGTGGCTTTTATGGCAAAAGCAGGACTAGATTTTATGGCCTTCCACTTTTTAACCTGGCACCATAACCACTAGCTTTCTTATATTTGGGAAAGATACCTTGATCAAATCTGCTGGAATAAACCATGAGCAACTTTTACAGCTCCTAGGGCAGAGGATTTTGCTGCTGGTGAAAAGATTTCTTTCACAGTAGAGCTTCATCCTGGTAGGCATAAAATGGAAAAGTGTAAACGAGAGGGAGGGAAGTGGAACAGTGAGGTTACAGGAGGCTGAGGTCAAGGAGTTTAAGTATTTGGGGTCAACAGTCCAGTGTGATGGGGATTGTGGAAAAGAGGTGAAGAGGCGAGTGCAGGTGGGTTGGAATGGGTGGAGAAAAGTGTCAGGAGTGTTGTGTGACAGAAGAGTGTCAGCAAGAATCAAAGGAAAGGTGTACAAGACAGTAGTGAGACCAGCTGTGCTGTATGGGTTAGAGACTGTAGCAGTGAGGAAAAGATAAGAGGCAGAGATGGAGGTAGCAGAGATGAGGATATTGAGGTTCTCTTTAGGAGTGACCAGGATGGACAGGATTAGGAATGAGCACATCAGAGGGACAGCTAAGGTCAGCTGTTTTGGGGACAAGGTCAAAGAGGCCAGATTGAGATGGTTTGGACATGTGCAGAGAAGGGATAGTGGCTATATTGGTAGAAGGATGTTGGAGATGGAGCTGCCAGGCAAGAGGTCAGGGGGAGGGCCAAAGAGGAGATATATGGATGTGCTAAAAGAGGACATGAAGTTAATTGGGGTGAGAGTAGAAGACGCCGAGGATAGAGTTAGGTGAAAAAAGATGATTCGCTGTGGCGACCCCTAACAGGAACAGCCAAAAGAAGAAGAAGGAGGAATAAAATGGAAAAATTTCAGTCCCCAAATTAAGACCTAAACAAAAAAGCAAAAACAAAATCTAAGTTTCATTTTATCACCATTACAAGCACAAAATCTGGACACAATTTCCAAATAGAAACTAAATATATACTTTTTGGATAAAGGAGTCAATTTAACCAACTCTGCTTTTGCTTGCTGTGTGAAATAATACATATTTCTGTTTTCTCATTAATCTTTATAGGCTGTCATAATTTATATTAATAAAATACACTATATTATTTCAGATTTTTTTAATCTAAAGGGAAAAAACACTTTTTCTGAATTTTAAAATAGTAAACTTTTCTTTAAAAACATTTCTAAAATAAGTTCTAATGCATCTTTTTTACTTTACTTTTTAAACTTCCTCTTAACATACTTACTTAAAATTTCCCTTTCAATAATATTTTATAAACCTTGTAAATTATTCAATTATATATAAAGAAAAAAAACTTTTCAAACCCACTTTCATTCAGTTTACTTTTCTGAAAAAATGACCTAATCTGTGTCTTCTGAATAACATGGGGGCCAGAATGACATTGGCCTCGAAGTTCTTCTCCAAATTTGGGGTATGTTCTCAGCTCAGAAATCAAGTCAATGTTACTATGAAATTACTAGATCTAGCTCTTCAAATTGTCTGAGAAGATGCTATGCAATTAACTATTGAAAAATGTACAAAAAAGTTTAACCTAGAAACAGGCTAACAAATACTTCTGAATTAATATATAACAACATATTCAAGAAATCTATCGCTATCCGAAAGCAAGAGGTCTGATCTGAGTGATAAGAAGAGAAGTGATATCTTAATTTGGTGTCACTGAGAAAATGAATCTGAGCAGAAAATTATGTGCTAGTGAGATATTTAATCTTCTCAATATATTTGTCAACTTTAGGACAATATGAAATTGTGGAATAACATTTACAATTACAAATCGTCATTGCCGTACAATGTCATAGCATGTGAGATAATTTTGTTCAAACTCCAATTTTTTTTACTAGTTGGTTCTTCTCAGCCTAGAAGATTCAAATGCAGCTTTCCAAATTGTGCCTCAAAAGCTACAAACCAAGCATGTATATTACAGAAAATTCCACAAGAAAATAAAAGTGAAATCTTTTTACGTTTATACAGGTTCATAATGCTGCTACAAAATATCACAACGCACAATTTAGAGCCAACTCTGTACATCCCTAAACATGTATAGCCTGTTATATCCAATGAGGGCAGAGAATGCAACATTCAATAAATGCAAAATTGAAAGGGACTCTTGATTTGTTCACCATCCCTATTAAGGGAAATAAGTATAAAAACATGTATGGGTTATAAAATGTTGACATCAAGCTGACATCGGCTTTAATGCTCCTCCAATCTGGAGATGAAGAAGATTAGACTCAAAAATGACCTGCAAGTATAAATGCATGAAGTTTCATTCTTGAATCTACAGAGTACATAGGTCATAGCCCTCGACCCATGACCACAATTGAGCTCCAAATTCCTGTTGCTAAGTGAGACATTTAAGTGATTTTGCCTCCTTTTACAACCTTTCTTGCCATAGTTGTTTAAGTGAATCACTGCAGTTGTTAAGTTAGTAATTTGATTGTTAAGTGAAGGTGACTTCCCCATTGGCTTTGCTTATCAGGAGGTCACCAAGGTCATGCAACCGTCGTCATTATGAACCAATTGCCAAGTGTCCGAATTTTGATCACATGACCATAGGGATGCTGCAATGGTTGTAAGGGTGAAAAAGTACCGTTTTAACTCCAAATGGTCACCGGATGAACTGTTGTAAATAGGGGATTACCTATGTATTATTGCCTACATGGCACTGAAGTTAAATGTTCCTTAGCTTGCACTGTCCATCACTTTCGGTACTGGAAAGAATTTGCAATTGTTTTAATACTTAATTTTTCCTTTTCTTTGAGCCTGAAAATGAATAAAATATAATAAAAAAGAAAGAACCTCCTTTATTACAACAAACAAGTTTTATTATTACTCTGTGAAGATAACTAATGGAGAACTGGATCGATTCTTGTTTATCGTTGTTGCTATAGGGATCGTGATTCCTGGATGCCATGAGAACAAACCAGTGATGGGAAATTTGTGACTCTCTAGACGTTGGTGAACAGCAACCTGTAGCAGCCCCAGTAACCCTGGTCAGCGATGAAGAATACTGAGAATTGTAGCAACTTCAGGAAAACTACACATTCCTCATCTTTTCTACTTACATCTCTCAGTAACACAGAACTTGAGCCAACTGTTCTTTTCACCCTTCACTTTCATTTTTCCAATACGGCCTTTATAGCTACACCAAAAAGAAGGGGAACTAAACTAGCAATAGTATATTTCAGGAAACCATGAAAAAACAAAAGGTGGCATCAAGTTAATAGAAGACTAACTGGAAGAGTCTTGCAAGGAACAATGAGATTTAAGTATTACAGGTATACAATAAACTTCTAGCAAATAAACTAGGAAAAGCTCTTTTTATGTGTTTCATCTGTGTTACAATGTCTACAAACAATGTTCTTTTTGCACAGAAGAAATCTCAAAGACTGGATTATGCCGGATGCAAGTTTAGAGGAGGATTCATAATTTTGTACACATGGCTGTCACGTATGAGGTTTTTGCTGCAAGCAGAATTTTGCTCTAAAGAAGTTCAGCAGAGGAAGATTTAGCATTGCTAGCCAGCACAAGACAAATGTAATAACTCCATAAACTGCAGCGGAATTATAAAGTGACAAAAGCTCAAAATGAGGAAAAATGTGGGGTAATTCTAACTTATTTTTTTCCTTCATTTTTTTTCTGAAAAAGAGTAATTATATGGCAGTGTTTTTTGCCTAATCTCTTTATAGAAATATTGAGTATGCTTTGCACAAACTAAATAACTCCCCCATATCTTTGTACTCCAAGATTTGCAGTTAATTAAACTAATTTGTCTGTTTTTGT
>JAEANM010009628.1:0-16255 GCA_017656035.1 Myanophis thanlyinensis
TATATATCTCTGGTATAATTCCCAATAGAAATATTTCAGGTTTAAAGTCTATGTGCTGTTTTATCATCATCTCCAACCATATGTGGATTTTAGTCCAATATTTTTGTGCCTCTGCACATGTCCACCACATATAATAATATGTACCAGGTGTCTGATGACATTTCCAACATTTTTCCGATTTGTCCTTGAACACATGTATTTTGAATGGTCTTCATAGTTGCTATCCTTGATATTGAAAGTACTTTAATTATGTATTTTAATGACATAGGTTTGTAGCTCTTTATGTTCAGTAAATTTTATTACTTGGTTACAAAAGTTTGTTTCATGAACTATATTTTAACTTTTAATATATAGGATGCAGGACAAAAACGGTTTGGAGCTATTTCCTGTAATATTTGTGGAATGCTTTATACAGCTTCAAATCCTGAGGATGAAACCCAGCATCTGCTTTTCCATAACCAGTTTATAAGTGCAGTAAAATATGTGGTAAGAATATTTTTTTCCTTTGCTTGAAAGCATGAAGTATTTTATATAGTTCAGTAGATTATGCAACATTCTACTTAAAGCAATAGTCAAATCCACTTAGAAATGTTTTACTTGTTAGTTTAAATAAAGTAATGACGCATCTTTTCACATTTATCCTAACTAATTCTTCAGTGAATGAACATTATATCATCTAAATTACCTAATACTGTCTGTATGGTGCTTTGGATTAAATTCAAACCCCAAAAAGTGTTTAAAAGCACTTGGAAAACTGCCTGCCACCCTTTAAAACAGCAGTATGTTTTCCAGGAATCACGGGGCAGCTGCAGAAGGCATGCTTTGAAGCACCTTTGGAATCAAATCGAAAGCATTCTACAGCCCTATTGTGCATGCATTATTTTATGCTTTCACATACACAGTGGAAATAATATGGCCCATAGTGGTATTTTAGTATGAAATTTTGTTTGGCTATGAGAAAATCATTAGCATTTAATTGCACAATTTATTTTTAAAACCATATTTCATACAAGATTGTTGAACTCACCATTAAATTCCCCTACAATTTATATTCAGAGTTCTAGAACTCTGTTTTCTTTATCATATATGTTACCTTCCATAACTTACATTGATATTGATAAGACCTCCAGGAAAATTGAACTGAACTCCCCCGGCTACTTCCAAAGTCTACCATACAAATACAAATGTATTTGTTCAAATGGTTCAAATGTAGCTGGTGATTTAATGATTTACAAAAGCCCTTACTAGCTTCATGATCTTACTGACCTACAGTACCTGTAAACTATTGCCTACTTACGGAAGAAATACATTACTAAAGCTCTGGAGAGCAGGACTTTTAAAGCATCTGGAAAAGCGGTGGTGGGAGAGTAAAAAATGCTTGAATAATTGAATGATCAGAGCTTAATGTGAAATTTGAGCATCAGTTTTTAACCTCTTTGCTTTTCAGTTCAATATAATATATTCCTTTTCTAGTTTTTAAAATATTTTTGTGAGGCTGGAATTCAAAATAGAAAACTCAGAAGCTAGAATACAAGTTGCTTCTTATGTAGTAGCATTAATATTACATTACAATCCAAATATATGCAATTTTTAATTGGTATTTGTTTCCAGCTGAAACTGGACTTTTGAAATATTATAACCAAACTGGGTGGATTTATGGAAAATAAGTTAAATATTTTATGTGATATAATTTTGTGAACTTTTATATAATAATTTGAACTAAGAGTTAAATATTGTTTCAATTTATTTGAAAACCTTAATTCCCAATTAATTATTGTTACAGCCATTTCTTTTAGTTTAATGTTTGTCTTAAAATTATTCTCAATTTAAATAAAATACTTTAAACATCAGGAAAAAAACCTAATGCCATAAAAAGAGTTCAAAGCTTAATTCAAGGTGCTCATATAATTTTCCCTCATTAGAACATATGTGAATTAATTGTAGCTGCCATTGCTGATGTATTGTGTTTTCCCCCAAAATGCAACCTACCCCGAAAGTAAGTGCTAGCTTGATTTTTACATGTGTGCCCAATATAAGCCCTACCCCCAAAATAAACCCACACGGGTAAAAAGCTAGGATGGTGAAGGGGGAGGTGGAGCTGCCCTACTACTTACCTTCAGACAGTTGCAGCCAGGCCTTGCACACCCCGAAACCAGCCTTGCCGGCCCATTTCTTCTGCAGCCAGCAAGGCTTTCCTAAAGGCCTCTGCAACTGATAACAGAGCTCCGGATTGTCCAAGAGCTGCAAAGGCCTTCAGGAAAGCCTTGCCAGACTTGCTGGCCGCAGAAGTTCCTGAGGGCCTCTGACAGTGAAAAGGAAGCTGGGGACAACATGCACTAGTGAGGTTAGTCAGTGGACGAAACCCCTCCCCCAAAATAAGACCTGGTGCCTTTTTTGATGGCAAAAAAATATAAGACAGGGTCCTATTTTCAGAGAAACACGGGTATTTGACAGGAACAGTTAATTCTTTTCTTTTTTAAATAGTTTTTTATAATTAATGGAATAAGAAAAAGAAAAAAGATTACCCAAAATTATAAATCAATTATGGAAGGCTGATATGGCCATTGCTTTGGAATAAATTATTACTGGAGCTGAATTAAATCCTTTATTACCCTCTAAAATAGTGGTGTCAAACTCAAGGTTCGGAAGCTGGATCTGGCCTGCGGGGTTCTTAAATCTGGCCTGCAGGGCCAGCCTGGGAATATCAAAGAACCAGCCCATGGTGCCTCTTTTGGAGAAAATGGGCCAAAAACGGCCACATGTGGGCCCCGCACATCCCATTTTGGCAGTAAAGTGCTGCAGGTGGCATCCATCCTGTCGCACCCCCCCCTTGCCGCCCCACAGAGAACTACAATGCTGATCCAGCCTTCAAACAAATCCAGTTTGACACCCCTGCTCTAAGAGAAGGCTATAATATTCATATTTATTTGCCTTTTATTGTCTGTGTTTTTAATGTTTTATATTTGTTTTTAATGATAGCTTTATTATTACAATATTTTTGTAAATTACCTAAAGCCATTAAAGGAGTGGGTAACATATACATTTTCTAAATAAATAAATGCTAGAAAAGTATCATCCAAATAACATTTTAGGTGTTAAAATAATATTTTGGGACTCTAAAATTAAATTGACTTACTTTTATGAATAGGTGGGTTTAGAAATCTGATGAAATGAAATAATCAAATATAATTGTTATCACAAATGATACCAGAAAGATCTTTATTTGAATATAAGCCTCAAAAGATCAGGACCGCAAGTGAAGTTCCAATTAAACTGATTTATTACTAATTATGCATATGCACATAAATCTGTACAACTAGTTAGCACTATCTTGGCATTAAATAAGGGCCAACAGAATTCAAAAGGAGTTGCACTTAATCTGTTTGTGACCATATAAACTCTTAAGCTAATTCCTCCTACAGATGATAGTATCATTTCAGTCTCCTTTCTTGGGTGAATGCTATAACAGTATGTAGCTTGAAAATATAAGTGTCAGTGAAATATATTTAGATAATTGTTTAAGTTTTAGTGAGCTTTCTTTCTCTCTCTCCTTTTTTTATAAAATGAATATAGGTAAGATTTTTGAATTTATTAGCCTAGTTCTGGTACTTTAGACTTCTTATAAATACCTCTTTAAGCAGCCTTTGCAAACAACATGAACTCTAATTTATGGATAAAATTAAGTCTTAATAGACTTAAGTGGCTTTTTGTTTTGTTTTTTCATGCAGGTACTGATCATTTATCACCATCAGTGTGGATCTGAAGAAGAGTTAATTACCTCATTTTTGAGTATGTTTAACTTCAGATACACACAGCGTAGGAACTTTCCCTTTTAGGTGTTAGAAGGTAGCTATTCGTTTATAGTCTCATTTTTGTGACTATTAGTTATAATTAGTTACACAATAAATGATTTCATCTTTTGAACCACTGAACCACTGCATGCCATTCAGTTCACTGAAAACCTCCTGGAGGTCTGTTGCATGCCACTTATCAAAATATACACATATTTGTGGAGGTAACTATGTTAAAGAAATGCTATAGTGACATACATATAGTGTGTATATATATATATATAATACTCCTACTTGCATATACAAGCTCTGGACTGATTTTGGGGAAATTTGCTGAATGAACAAAATATGCTTGCCAATTCTTAATGGATGAATTTTACAATTCTTCTGGTGGAAAGAACTAGGGCTGCCCAATGCTTCATGTTTGAATCCAACAAACTGCTGGATTGGCATCTCTCTATGATTCTTGAAAGCAGCTGCCTTTTCCTAATATGATGTAACAGATATGGAGGGCATGTGCTATGTTTGAACTCCTACGTATCCAGAACCAACTTTTGTCTAAAGTATCATTCAGCCCTAAAAGAGTTGTAAAGTGTAAAATATTTTAATAGTTTTCTGTGGAAGCTTTTGAGTTATACAAGCTGTATTTATGGACAAGTATAACTTCATGAAGTCAGGTGTTTTGTTTGCTAAGCAAGTGTGAATTATTTAACACAAGTTAAAACATTAATTGTAAACAATGTATTAAAGGTATAAAAGCTTTGGGTTTAGCCGAGCCTTGTTTTTTTCCTTTTTAGGGATGGAAAAAAGAGAGAATTTTGTCCGAGTATCCTGATGGTAAGATTATAATGGTCCTTCCTGATGATCCCAAGTATGCACTGAGAAAGGTAGGTGAAATGTCTTGAACTATATTTTGTTTAATAGACAGGAAAAGGCTTTGCTAAACTTTTTACAGTTTATTGTTTGTTATTGTTAAGAATGTGATAATAAACACCTACAAATTTTCTGATCACTAAAGTTGCCAAAGATATACAAGACTTTGCACACTTCGATTATTTCTGCTATTATTCTTACCATATTAATGCTATTATTCTTACTGTATTAACATGAGACTGGCATGACAGAATATCAAAATTGATGTGTCGGTAGAACCTATGAATTTAATTTTCAGTTGAAAGATCATAGGGATAAATAAACCATCTTCCCTAGCGGATTTAAATGGAATTGTTTGCATGACATGACAAGTAAACAAACCAATGTGTCTTATACTGTGCAATGTGAGAGAGATTGACAGCTTATTTATTGTGGACTATATCACTGGTATGCAGAATGTCAGAAAATTTTGGCTAGAACAAACTTAGTGTCTCTATGATTGTATTAAGCTTGTTTACAGAACTTTATTATAATTTGAATTATAGTTCTATTACATTCAAGTATACATTGTTCATTCTAAAGTTTTGTTTCATTATTACAGTTTTGTTATTCTTTTATGTGTTTATGTGGGTAGATGGGTTAAATACATTTTCCTTCTCCAAATAGGTTAGATTCTATATAAATTACATACTGAAATACTCTAAATCTGTACCTATATTGGGTTTTGAACAATTATGCAAAAATAATTTTATGCTTTTCAGATATGTTCTGGTTAGAATGCATATTTTCTTTTTTTAAAAAATACAATTTTGAATATATTAGTTCTAAGGCTTATGTTATTTGGCAGGTGGATGAGATCAGAGAGATGGTTGATAATGATCTGGGATTCCAACAAGCTCCTCTAACATGCTCCAGAACCAAGACTTTATTATTTATTTCTAACGATAAAAAAGTAATTGGCTGCTTAATTGCAGAACATATTCAATGGGTGAGTAAACTGGATAAATATTGTCTTAGTTGTTACATTTTTCTTAGTTTGTATACTTTTATTTAAAATGTTGGAACTGCTGAGAATATTTCCTGTGAAAAGTTAATTATTAAAATAAGGAAATGTTTGTTTATAACCTAAAATGGAAAAAGTGGATGGAGATACAATGTAAAAAGAAATACCAATTCTTAAAGTAGCAGTTTTTTTGTAGTCACCTGAAATAGGTATCAGAGACATTTTCTCATCTGTTAGGCTTACTTTTGAAAATTGCAGCACAGCACTTGGTTGCAGAAAATACAGCAATCCAAGTTCTATAGCAATCAGTTGTGTTTTAATTCTTAGTGCTACTGGTAAATCTCTCAAATACTGGTGCAAAATTCATTATGATTGGAGGATGGCTGCAAAGAGAAGCAGGTTTTTACTGCCTTGTAATTCTTGCGCTGATTTTTCCTGCCATATTTTTTCATCTATCACAGAAAGATCTCTCAGCAGGTCTGCATTTTGAGCTATTTTCTTATGTGGTGACTGTAGAAAAATGTTTCTTATATGGGAGAGCAGAGATGTAAATCCATCTGTTGGAAAAAGAAGTGCAAATGGATTTCCCCATAATTGTAGCCATCTTTTTTATCTATCAAATAACAAGGCTACTGAAGTTAATTTTTTTGCAGTATCAGAATTATTACAAGGAAAGTGGTTCTCTTCAGTACATGACATGATGAATTGTAACTGAGCTAGTTGGTCAGTTGGCATTTCCTCCTTGGGCAGCTGACATAAA
Source organism: Myanophis thanlyinensis (assembly GCA_017656035.1). NCBI lineage: Eukaryota > Metazoa > Chordata > Lepidosauria > Squamata > Homalopsidae > Myanophis > Myanophis thanlyinensis. Next base: position 6,428 of record JAEANM010009628.1, read on the forward strand.
TCATTCCTATCAAATTCTTTTTATATTGTAATGATCACATTGTGTGGGGCTATTCAGCAAATGTGACTGGACGTAAATACCATATTTGGAAAGGAGATAGTTAAATAAAAATTTGTCATTACAAATATGTTAACATTACGCTCAATCATAAAGAATGCTAACTCTTATTATTATGGTTTCCCAAAGGGGTATAGAGTTATTGAAGAAAAGATTCCAGATATTAGTTCAGAAAATGATAAGCTCACCTTTGAAAGGCAAAAGGCCTGGTGCTGCTCCACAACTCCTGAGCCAGCCATCTGTGGCATTAGTCGCATTTGGGTGTTCAGCATGATGCGACGGCAGAAAATTGCTTCTCGGATGTTAGAATGCTTGAGGTAAGGACCCTTTTGCATTAGTTTGAATGATTTACAGGGGCACCTATATTACCTTAAAGCGCAGAGGATTGCTCACATGACATCTTAAATTTCTGACACCCTCCCTACAGATGCCCCTGACTGTTACAGCTTAATTGGCCACAGTCTGTATTCAACTTTTATCTTAGCGTAGTAAAATATCTCATATACTATTTAATCAATTGGAAGTAAGCCAGTCACAAGTAACAATTGTTAAGTTGTTCACTTCTTGGTATTTGGAAACTCTTTTAATTATGAGAGCAGATGTGATTATTTCAGAGGTGTAGTAATTGTAAGGACAAGGAGATTAGGTAGCATCTGAATACTGGCTTTTGAGAAGCATTAAAATACATTGTATTTAGGGCAGTATTTTTTATGTTTGTTAGCTCCTTGATTCATTGGCATTATTTGCCCAGTAGGAAAGTATATGTTTTTTTTAAAGTTTATTTGCCAGTTTTATTTTGTCACAGTGATTTTTTTTATCTTTTCTTTAATCAGAAACAATTTTATATATGGCTCATATTTAAGTAAAGAAGAAATTGCTTTTTCTGACCCTACTCCAGATGGAAAATTGTTTGCAACACAGTATTTTGGTACTAGTCAATTTTTGGTATATAATTTTCTCAGTGGACAACAGCCTCAAAGTGGTAACCTTTATAATAAAAGGTAATGAGAAATCATTAACTCTGTTGTTTGATGTTGATCAACAGATTTGGACTTTTATTAGCAGTGAACTCAGGAGTAGTAACAACCAAAAAGATAATGGTTGTATTTTATTAAAACTGTACATAGCACAGAAGTAGAATAAATTTGAAAGATATTTTTATAAAAAAATATGTATTGTCTCTAGTACACTAGCCATGTTTACATGCAGCAAATAATTTGTTCATAATGGACTATCAATTAGTGCAAGAACTATGGTCGCCTTTTAAGTATATTTTGAAGTTCACAAAGTAATAGTATACCAAGGCAATGTAGAGGTTTTGCTAGAGGTGTGAAACTGAGAATCTCTATAGACATTTAGACTGAGAATCTCCATATACATTTAGAGGTGTGAAAGTATTCTGTATTCAAGATCAATAAAAACTAGTGTCAAATCAAAGTGTATAATTGGCTCACTATATATGTTGAATGGAAATAATAGTTTAAAAAAAGATACTAGTTCCTTTTGAAAAGTATGCCTCCAACTATAGCAATAGCAAATTGGGTATATACTTTAATTTGTGGACTTCACTTGATACTTTAGCTTAAAACCCTCTTATTTCAGAGGGTGTATATAATGAAAAACTACTGTGGCCTTTCTTGACTTGTATATAATGTAGATTTTAAAAGAAAACATTTGATAACTTTTAAATAATCTACTAATGATAAATGTATTTAAGCAATGTCTTTGATATTATTGACTATTAAAAGTTGATTGAAACATAAGTCTGGTGTAATAATGATTTTGGGTGGTTAACAGTTACAGCATTTGTATTTTGGTAATCATGAGCACATAACAATATTTCAAAGGAAGTTTTCAATCTACAAGTAGCTTGATTAGTTCAAAACAGTGTCATATACAACATACACATACACACACGAGACTTACAGACACACCTAGATCTGCATACCTGTACCCATGAAAATCTACGTGTGTGTGTATGTGTGTATGCAGATCTAGGTCTATTCAGTGTAAATCTAATAAACATAGAAAGCATTAACTGATTTGCACTGATATGGTGCAGAATCTGACAATAAAACAGAAATACATCTAGCTGCTAGTTCAACAATGGATGATTTCTGTCCTGGTCTGTATTTAGACTAATAAACATATTAAATGAATTGAATCAGATTCCCTGTAAAAGTATCCATTACATTGATCTACACATATAACAGTGCAATATTAAATATTTGTTTTCCAGTAGCATTAATAAGGAATTAAATGAAGGCTCTTACATCCCTAACTCAGGGGTGTCAAACTCAACTTCTTTGAGGGCCACATTAGGGTTGTGCTTGACCTCAGAGGGCTGGGGTGGTGGTGGCCGGGGATGGGCATAGTGATGGTGGGCATTCAACACAGGCTCAAGATAAGCTTTTTCCCTTCGTTTCCACAGTTCTTTACTATAACAATTTTCCTATCTCTTTACCAGATATTACAGGCAAACATATATTACTTATTCGTCATACTCAGTAAATGTATACCCCATTGTTTAATAGTAAATTGCTTTTCCAGGCAGAAAAGCTATTTATACTATTGTATTTTTATTATTCAACTAATAATAAAGATACAATAGTATACATAATATAATACAAGTCCTAACAACAGAGGTAAATTTCCCGGATAGTAAATAGAAATGGCTATCAATTATAGATTGTTGATTGGAGATTAAATGGACCTACAGTATGTAAAATCTGGCAGTAAACTGTAGTGTTGTTTGTTTCCTACGAAATCAGGCACTTACCTGAGGCTGCATAATTGTAAGCCAGTCCAGTCCTCCTGCAGCACTCTGCCAGCCACACGGAGGCCTCGTGCAGCCTCTTTTTGGGTGGCTGAGTATTCCCAGGAACCTCCATGTGGACTGTTTTTGGCCTTCCCAGCCTCTAGCAGCACTGTGCTGGTCAAAAACCCGGGAGGCCTCCGTGCAACCCATTTCTGGCCAGCACAGTGCTGCTGGAGGCCGAAAATGGGCTGTGCAGGGGCTGGCAGAGGCACCATGTTGATCCTTTGATATTTCCGACCTGGCCCTGCAGTCCAGATTTAAGCAGGCTGGATCTGACCCATGGACCTTGAGTTTGACACCCCTGCTTTAACTGGTTAGTATTAAATTACAATGAACATTAGAGGTTAGTTATCCCATGCACAGAGTGGGCAACAATCACACTACTGTTTTTGAAGCTCAATAAGGCTTGGTGTTCCCAATATATACCCTATAGGACAATTTAGTCCTATCTAATTCCAAGTAATACTTTTCTTTCCATCAGCAAAGGAGCATCTTGGGGACATATTAAAATTGCAACTTTTTACATTGGATATATGCCAATGTAAATGAAAGTTCAGATATTTAACTGATCCCTGCTTACATGAATTTGTACCTTCACAACCTAGTGTGGCTAGGCTTCTAAAGTGGACAAAAAAGTAACTTAGCATATTTTTATCTGAAGTGATACAAACAGCATAATATATGACAGTGTTTTTAACTATGGCAACCCTAAGATGTGTGGAGTTCAACTCCCAGAATTCCCCAGCTCACATTCTGGGAGAGTTGAAGTCCACAAATTTTGAAGTTGCCAAACTTAGAAAACCACTGATTTTAGATACTATTGTATTCTGAAAGTGTAATTACTGTATTTTTTGCTCCGTAAGACACATTTTTTCCCTCCCAAAAGTGGGTGGAAATGTCTGTGTGCCTTATGGAATGAATACAGGCTTTTTTCTTTTGGCCTCCCAAAGCCTCCGGGCATCTCATTTTTGGCTTCCCTGGCCCCCAGAAACACTGCTGGCCAAAAACAGGTGCAGGACAAAAATGGGACGCACAGAGGCTCCAGCAGAGTGCTTCTGGGGCCCAGGGAGGCCAAAAACAGGACAGACACAGGCTGAAAACAGGACGCATCGAGGCCAAAAACTATTTTTTTTCTTGTTTTCCTCCTCTAAACCTAGCTGCATCTTAGTGCAAAAAATACAATACTCAAAATAATTGCGAAACATTACTTCTAATTTTAAAATTCTAATTCTAAACTAAAAATGTGCCTCACCTTTTAAAAATAATAGAAGAACAAGCAAACCAAAATCAAATTAAAAGATTGCGTGTATAATGGAAAAAAGAGCCTTAAACGTATTTCATTCATGTGGACCAACGAGTTTGCACTATATTAAGACCAACACTTCAAAGGTAATAACATTACTGAATTTAATGAAAGAACATTATAAACATACTATAGACACAATTGTAGACAACTTCAGTTAAAATAAATGTGAGGTAGACTGACTAGTGAAGCTAAATTCACCATGTTTTGCTTAAAAGTTTTACACCAAGGACTGCTTCAAATCTGAGGAACTTCCTATAGAGTGAGTAGCTCTATGTAGGAAACAAGATAAACAAGGAATTGTTGACAAATAAGCTGAATATGTGTTTGTTCAATGTGTGTGTGTTGTGTGTGTGTGTATGTATACACACATGTTCTGGGAAGTAGCAACCAACTCTCCATAACAAATCTGGCATCTACATCATTATCACGCTGTTGATTTACAGATCACATGCTTTATTTCTTAAAAGTTTATCTCAGTAGGAAACTGGTCAAGTGTGAAGCAGTCCTAAGAGAGCAACATTTACCCTCTTTAGAGATCACATAAAGTAACTATAAATTACAGAAATAGAATCTGAGTCATTTTTTTAAAAAAATTACAGATTATATTCAGTATAACCTGGCACTTGTCAATTATTTATATTTAACAAGCTCACAGGTAAAACTAATGCTGGCCTTTTAATACATTCATATCATCACCTTGCTACAAGGCTTGTAAATGAAATAATATAACATTTGGTATCTTGCTCTGATCTCCTGTCCCCACTTATCACATTCAGAATTTATTTCACTGTATTACAGAAAACTTAACATTGAGGTTGTGAAGACATTTACTGAAGAGTTTTCAAAGAATATTCAACCAAAACTCTTCTGTCTTTGCTTTCATGAAACTATGTTGAACTATCAATTGCTCTTGTCCAATTTAGGAAATATCTTTTAAGATCTTTCCACACAATCACACAAAACATTGCTTAGTATAAGAGAGAATAGAGTTTTTATACATCAGTCAATGATAAACAAACAAAATATATTCCCACACAATTTGTTCAACAGGGAGTGCACTAGTGAATTCTAAACAAAAACTGCACAATTTGGATAGCATGTGAGTTAAACACTTCATGTTGTGATTACAACTCAACAGTAGTAAAAACCATGTGGTGCATCAAATAAAATAAGAACCTGCTACTCAGGAAATACATTTTCTTATGTATAAAACATAGTGTTTGCTCAGATATTGTAACCACTTAACATTCTCCTTCAAATATGGCCCCAAACCCCGATTGTGTGAAAAGACCCTTTATCCCTAAATTCTCAGCTTCTATTTTTATACCTCTTTAACAAGGGTCAAAGCACCTGGAATTTTAAGAACATAGTGCAAACTTCAAATATATAAAGAAGATTTCAAAAGCTTTTCAATCTGCAAAATTTGCAATAAAATGGCAACTCTTTGGAAACATTTACAAATTATGTTTTGCCTCATAAAACTACAATGAAACCTAGATTATCTGAATCCCGTACTTGTAACTTTTATGTAAATTTCTATTCCCAAAATGTAAAGATACTTATTAAAGTATAAGGCAAATGTTATAAGGGTACAAAAAAAAAGAATATACTAAAGTAAACAATTGTTCATATGAAATATGCTACATTTATGTAAAAGTACAATAAAAACAATAGATTTGAAAACCATTACTTCCCTTTCAACTTCAATATATTATGCTTTTCATTATTTGTAAACAGCTCTTTCACAATGTAAAAAAAATTGCATGATTAACACTTTGTTCTAAATGCAGTTTGGGCAGGTGCTTCATTGAGAGTTGCAGGTATCATCGTTTGTATTTAAACAGCCCCAAACAAATTACTATTTGTTTTCACCATCTTATGAAATAGGCTGCACAACTTTAAATATCTGTGCAAGAAATGTAAGATTTGTGTCCAAAGGAAGAACTACAGTAAAGGATAACATAAAAGAAATTGAAAACTGATTAACAAGCAGGAAATAAGGGGAATTCTGTCTATAGGTAGTCCTTGACTTACAGCAGTTCGTTTAGTGACTGTTCAAAGTTACAACAGCACTGAAAAAAGCAACTTAACCGACCATTTTTCACAACTACAACCTTTGCAGCATCCCCACAGTCTTGTGATCAAAATTCAGATGCTGGGCACTTGTTTCATATTTATAACCGTTGCTATGTTCCAGGGTCATGTGATCACCTTTTGCGACCTGACAAGCAAAGTCAATGGGGAAGCCAGATTCACTTAACAAGCGGGTTGCTAACGTACAAACCAGTAATATACTTAACAATGGAGTCAAGAAAGGTTGTAAAATGGGGCAAAAACTCACATAACAAATGTCTCACTTTGGGCTCAGTGTGCTCAGTTTGGGCTCAGTGTGGTCGTAAGTCACGGACTACCTGTATTGTTAACTGCAGTATGAAGACCTGATTGTACTACTCATTTAAACACTCAGCATATTTCACAGCACAAAGTGCTGGTGCAAAGAACCTCATTTTTACACAATTTAATGCCTATTTAAAATTTAATACATCTCTTTCTCTCTAATTCAGACAAATAAAAAGTACAGGGCTTGATCCAGTCAAGCACATACATGGTATTTGCATCTGAAGGAGTTGTGCTAAGCTCAGGAAAGCTCCAGTTCTCCCGTTCCCCACCAAAGTACAGACGTGCAAGCAGTGGAAGAGGCATTGCAGCAAGAGATGCTCTGGACCTACCTCCCATTTCCCTAATTCTGTGCCATCTAAAATTACTTGAGCTTTGGAGCAGAAGCAAGGTGCCAGATCCAGGCAGGAGCACTGCCCTGTTACGGTGCCTCCATTTGGCCATTTGCTCACACTGGCAAGTAGGAGGGAACAGAGCTATATGAGTCCCACTGGGCCAGTGTCAACTGCTTCAAACCCTATAGACTGGCCCACTTTTCCAGGTGTGTTTTAGATTGTTTGAAAGCATGGTGTCTGTCGCTGGTCCCAATTCAGTGGAAAGTGATTCCTAAAAGACTTTTATAATTTAATTACATAATAAAATACTAAGCCCTGCTATTCCTGTTCTATGCTCAGTCTCTTCATCATAGAATAGTAAAATGCTCTTCATACAGCACAAAACTAACATTTTTTATCCCCAGCACTTGAGAAAGCTGAAGCATGTGAAGCATCCACTGCAGAAACAATTCCAGGAATTTCAGCTATGCAAGAAACAAGAAGGTTATTAAGCATTTTCAAAACAACATACCATAACACGGAGGACAGAAATCATTGATGGAGCTTAAATACAGTGAAGAAACAATATGCAAAAGCTATCTATTTAGGCTGACTGAACAGATACTTTTCAAACCATGGTCAGTGATGATCTGAGTGCAAAAGCAGGTTTGTACGCAGCCTCCTTTGGGATTCAGTTCCATATATATTGTCGAAGGAAAAAAAATACCATGTCACACAGATTCTCTCTTCACAAAGGATCTCTGGATTTAAATCAATAATAACACCCCTAAGCTGCATCTTTATATAAATGCCTGCCGTATGTTCACTGATTTGTTCAGGCTTTTGAAGTAAACGTTTTAACTTTTGTGGAAACTTTGCCAAAACAGTTTCAATACATTAAAAAAAAATTACAAACCTTCACCTAACACTGCACAGAAAGTGAATAAAGATTATTCTTTCAAACACAAATATTTGTGTTTTGTAGTTTTTAACCCCTGAGTTTAGACCGTACCAAAAGTACAGATATGAAGAGAAATGGACAGCATTCCTCAGTACATCATCTTCAGACGAGCCCACTTGCCTTGTACGTGTCTCATGTAACTCACGCTGGCAGCGGCCGAAAGTAATTCCATCCCCCTCCTTGAAAAGATTTCTCCATATCTTAGTCACTGTGGGTATATTGTCTTCTAAATCAGCGACCCAGAAGGAATTAACTTGAGATCAAGGCTCTTTCAATCATAAAATAAGAGAGAAAACTTCTAAAACTCAGCCTGAATTTGGGGAAATCCTTAAAATAGTGATTGAACACAAGTCATGGTTTGCACTTTGCTCCGCAGTGATTGTACATTAACTGAAATAAGGAAAAAAATACATAATTCAGCTCCTCGGGTTCTCCTGCATCCTGTGACTCAAGTTTATGCATGGCGCCCAGTCAGAAAATAGAGTGGCTTGTCATCAGAGCTGTTAGCAGTTTGGAATTCATCTCTCAGACGGAACTGCCACTCATCTTCCAGCTCTAACCGGACTATGGTTTGACGCAAGGAGCTCCTATCTTGGCATATCACACACAATGTTGCACCTAAAGTTAAAAGATGAAATTAAACAGCAGACAAGTTTATACCACAGTTTAATTTCCCCAACATTTATCTTCTGAGGTTGCTTTCTATTGCTTGGAAACATTATTGCACCCTTTTAAAAAGCAATAGTAAAGAGTGATAGTAAAAGCCCTGGGGGTGCAATGGTCAGAATGCCGTATTGCAGGCTAACTCTGCAGGAGTTTGATCCTGACTGAGTAAAGGTCAACTCATCCTTCCATCCTTCCAAGGTGAGTACAATGAGGAGCCAAATTGTTGGGGGCAGTATGCCGACATAAATCATGCAGACAGTGCTATAAAGTATTATATGATGATATAGAAGTCTAAATGCTATTGCTAATATTAAAGAGTAGTAGAATTCTTATTGCTATTGAATATTTTGCCTTTTTTCTGTCAAATGGATAGATCACAGGAGACAATATACATTTCTTCAAATTATGACAGATCATCATGTAAATCTCAAGTCAAAGTATACATTCCCTGATTTACCTGCCTGAGAAAACGTAAAAATACAGATACAGTATATTAATATGTTACAGATTTTATTACTATAGCATTATTTTGTTTCTTTTTGGAATTTGGATTAAAACAATGAATAATATGTTAAAAAATATACTAAGGTAATACAAAATGCAAGGTAGAATCTCTGCACAACCAATCTTGTACATGGAATCAAAAGTCTCACCTCTTATCATTCACTCAAAAAAAATGGAGCAAACTGACAGCCTATCACCTTTATTAATAATGCAATGTGCGGAATTCTGGAATTCTTTCCCTCTCCTTATAGAAGTGTATTTTCTTCTATATAGCAAAGTATCATGTATTTCTCTGTGTGTTTCCAGTCTGCCATGTGTTGTATGTATGTATATGTACACTGGAACATTCAGGGCAGGCTGCACAGTGTCTCCTTTGGGTCATGGGACAAGAAAGGAAAGAAACTCAGGATGGAACTATTAACAACATTCCTGGGAACTGCCCAACTGCCTTTCTCAGACAGAAACATACTAAATGTGTTTGCATTCCATTAGGTTTTCGAAAGAGATCGTGCTGATGGACAGAGCCCCTAGACCACGGGTGGGCAATTACGGCTCCTTCATAACTTTTGGACTTCAACTCCCAGAATTCCTGAGCCAGCTCAGGAATTCTGGGAGTTGAAGTCCATGTAGACACTTTAGATACCGTAGGTTTTCCAGTATTTCAGATATAAAAAATGAACACCTTCTAGAACAGACATGGGCAAACTACGGCCCGCGGGCCATATCCAGCCCATTGGGCTTTTTAATCCGGCCCGCCAAACTAGTTACTAGCAGAAGAAAAGTCCCAGAAGAAAACTTTTTCTTT
>JAEANM010009629.1:3397-16254 GCA_017656035.1 Myanophis thanlyinensis
CACACACACACACACATACATGTGAAGCAATGCAAAAAAAATTTTGTTAGTGGAGAATGTGTAATCCATTTCATTCATTTTTATTAGAAATGTTGGTAACCCAGTAATTTTCAAAGATCAAAAAGTTGCATAGGCCAAATATGGGTACTTAATTTCTCCATGTTCAGGATAATCCTTCTGGACAAGTTCTGAAACATACCAAGATATTGTGCAGGGACACTTCTGTTTTTATTATGTTTAAATTCTTTTGTCTTCTTGGTCTTGTTCAATGTGCATCAACAATTCAGTAACGCAAGTTTGAGTTAGCTGAACACCATGCAATAAATTTCGTATCTGCATAAAATACAATCCTGGATCTCTTTAGTCTTGTCTGAATCTACGGGTAAAGAATTGAATGCCTTGCAAATATCTTAGTGCTACAATACTTTACAACCGGCCACATCAAAACATGAGAAGGGAATTCACATTGCCTATCTTTGTTAATTATTAAACTTGGTATCAGTTGGGTGTCACGCAATAAAATAAGTTTGTCTTCATGCCATTTTGAAAAACCAATGTGAAACCTGGGGACCAGACTAGCTTATAGGAGGCTTGCAAAGTTGGGGAATAGAACTTATGGCATGCTATGAATTCACATAGCAATCTCAGACAAGAACAAGCACCCAAGAGGCTCTTGTTTATGAAGGGCAAGAATTTATTATTGGATTCTTGTTTTGTCCTACATTTTGATGGCTCATAAAACTCTCTAGTCAAGAATGGTAGGAGACTCTACAATATTCAATTTTTTATTTTTTAATGAATGAAAACTGTGGTAAAAAAGACACCGAGATATTTGTAGGAATATTTTCTGTCTTTCTTAGACTAAGCTGCCATTTATTCATAACATATCACAGCTCCTTCTCAGAATGAATATTAGGGAAAAGAAGGAAATGTTTTCTAAAGCTAAGAATCATTTCAACTACAGGTGACGTGAAGAAGGATGGAACAGCTAGGATAATGCTTTCTAAAAAGGTATTTATAAACACTGATTAAGTTTGAGATTATGCTGAGATAATTACAATATAATCATGTGGAGAAATGTAATGACTATAGCACAAGACTGGATTAAAGAAACACTTAACTTAATGTTTACTAAATGGCTGCAAGCAAGTCACTGTTTCTCATTTTAGTGACTCTCAGTAATGCTGTGAAGATAAAATGACAGACCCATTTACAAGGTCTAGAACAGGGGTCTCCAATCTCGGCAACTTGAAGACTTGTGGACTTCAATTCCCAGAATTCCTCAGCCAGCTTTGCTGGGATTCTGGGAGTTGAAGTCCACAAGTCTTCAAGTTGCCAAGATTGGAGACCCCTGATCTAGAACTTCACTGGAGGAAAAACAGGTCATTAATATGAAGAAGTCAATAAATGGCTCTTAAAATATATAGCAGCATGAGTCTGTGTATAGGATGGAAAGCTAGAGGTCTCAAGCCTCTCTCCCAGAAGCACTTGGCATTTTCAGAATCTGATCCTATTCATACCTTGCTGTAATAGTTTGATAGTTCCTGCTCTACCTATCTTCTATCAAACCCCCCACTTGGTGTATCTGTGAGACATAGACTATTAAAATGTAAAATGATGGGGGGTGGGGGGGGTGGTAGAGTGAGTTTATACAGCATAAAGGTGTGAGACTAGGTGTTTCACAGATCTCCTTTGGGATTCAGATTACCCTCACACAAGATAAACAAAATCAAACTTTAACAAGAAAAGATTTGGCACACGAAACCCCATTTACCTTTAAGACATTTACAAAAACATATGTTAGGCTGACCATAAGATGAAACTAATCTGATACACAGCATGAGGTAGAAATATATGACTGAGGTTGCACAAAATTACATAGAGAAACAAACGTAAGAAATTAGAAGGCTTAACTAATACCACATATAAAAATAAAAATAAAAATATCAAAATTCTTATGCTATTTTCTGGCTAGACTTGTTTATTTATTTCTTAGAGGTAAATGGGTTTCTGAAGCAAAAATTCTTCTCTGGCTTTCCTGGACTTTTTCAGCTTCCTGTAGATTCCAACCTTTAATCAGGGGCTCAAAAGAACAGAGTTAGTTTTCTCTTTTTTCCTGGCCCCATTACTCAACTTTTCTCTTTGATCTAAAAGGATTAAACATTTCTTCAGTTGAAAGGGTGGGATTGGAAAGAATCTGACTGTATACATGGACAGAACATGCCCTTTTTGCTCATGAAGATATGCATTTTATGGCTGTATCCTGGCATAACCGTCTGATATGAGGCATTGATTCTTCTACAAGTTTCATAAGATAATGTATAGCCCACTGTCTTAATTACAGATTATACAAATAACTCAAAATCATAATAATAAGCATAAATTCAAACACTGTATCTTCAAACAGATGGATATCTAATGTTGTTATAAAAGTTGCGTCATCAACTTTTCCAAAATAAAGTACACTCTGATACCCAATTTATACAATATAATTTTGGGGGGTTTGATACATTCTGAAGAAAGAAATCCAAACAGAATTAACACATCCTCAGAAAAGAAGGTTCATCTTAAAATAAAGGCATGTCTGGAATTTCTACTTTTGACTTCTCCGTGAGAAAACTTAATCATGGAGACTCTGAAATCAGTTTGCTAATAGAATCCCAAAATGTTTATTTCTTTGATTAGCTTTCCAGTGTTAAAAAGAAAAAAAAAAACCAGGGAAAATCTGTCCATTGCTTAAGATTTTTTTTAAAAAAAGATATCATTTTTATTCAGGTCTTGGCGGTTCAAGATGGTTTTTCAACAACACTAATGAACATTCCCTTTAGCGATGGAGAACGTATCAAGGACATCGTATCAAAGGAGATGTATCTACAGAGCTAATACATTTATTTTTCTTTTAATCATAACTTATCTTTCATTGACAAGGCTACCAAAAGCAAAAGAAAAACAGCGTTTTGATGATCAATCATTTGCCTGATCTTATACTCTCATTAATTGCAGTTCAAGTAGCAAGAAAACTGTGCGGTTTCAAATTAACTTTCTAGCAGATAAAAATTCCTTAGAAATATCAAGGGGATCATTGATGAAAGCATTCCATATCAACCGGCCTGACTACTAAGTCATTTGGAGGCATTCTCAAGCATCTCACTGCATGACTGTGGCAATTGGAGGAACACAGCTCTTCAGAGCAACAACCTATTAATGGATATTTAGAGAGGATTACTTCACACTCACACTGTTTTTTCAATTCCAAGCAAAGAACTCTCGTTTCTAAGCTCCAAAACCTGCATCCCTTGGACAAATTTCAAATCTCTTACGCAAGAGATGTCTTAAAATGTCTATTCTCTGAAACTCCAGAGAGAGAAAGAGAGTGACACTAAAAGAGGAAAAAGAGTATTTGTCAGAGCAAGAATGTACCCCCAATGGTTATCTCCACCTAAGTTGACCTCTCGATTTCACCTCTGCTTGCTTCAATGCTGTGAAAAGGCTTTTCATGAAGGAATGTAGCCCTCAATAGATAAAAACGCAGGTCTGGTTTAGAAAAAGCAGTATACACATAGCTAAACATTTGAGTTTTGTTAACTTTTATCAACTGAAATTGTTATTATGCATATCTTTCTCCTTTTTTTCTTGCAAATCATCCATGGTTTTCTTTTTTCTCTGAAAATGAGACATACACATATGAGCAATAAATAAAAGATAAACAAATGAAACTCCCTGAGAGACAGCACCCAATACCCATGGGTTCCCTTGCAATGTGCAGGAATGTTCTGAAAAACAGTCTTACCGTCCAGTAAGCCCAGCCTGACAAGAGTCCCAGCATAAGGATCCTAGATAAAAGATTTCTGTGTACTAGAATAAGTACAAGTTCTTCGGGGTTTTCCGAAGATAAAAACTTTTAAAACTATTTCACTAAGGTCATAAATTACCTTTTGCTTTTTCTTCATTTTCCTTTTCTCTTTCTTCTTTTCTAGGAATTGCTGCCAGGGAGTCAGATTATCCTTGCCATCTAGCTTGTTTCTTACCATTTCTTCAGCATTTTCTTTCAGACCTGTAACCAATGAGAGAAAAACAGAGGCAGCAGCTCTTTACACCAAACCAGTATTTTAAAATCTGAACGGAGTAGTATATTGCATGAGTGTGAAATTTCACTAACAGGCAAAAAATAAAAATAAAAATCCCCACCCCATTAGTGGTAACTTCTTCTGAGTGGTCTGACTGGCACTTATTAAGTTGGATTCAACCCAGTTCTTATTCAGCAAGCCAGGCACACTAATTCTTTTGAACAATTCCTTCCTATGTTTTGTTGGATCCCATCCAATTTTCCTGCCTATCCAATCTGCAGATTGCAGAAAGATTGGGGCTTCCAATATGTAAATAGGAAAGTCTACATAGTCACCCCCTTTTTAGTCTTAGTATCTATATATTGTTGGTAACAATGGCATGAAAACAGACAGCGGAAAATGACTGAAGCAGAGAAAATGAAGCCCTGACATTTTTTAAAGATAATGGCAGTCTTCTCTTGTCCCTCATTAATAGTTTTGAAGTACTTATCTTGCAGCTGAATTCAGAAGGAATCCAGATAAACCCATGAAAACGAATAATATTTCCACTGAAGAAAACGCTGCAATTTTTTTCTCTCATTTAAAATCTAGAAAATGTAATTCATAGTGTTTTTATTAAGGCCAGATCTAGTGGCCTGTACTTGGGCCTATCCTGAGAAACTATTAGGAAGTTTCAGATGATTGAGGAGATGATAATCTCTTTTTTGAGTGATTTGCCAGAAAATGAAAATTTCACTTTCTACATTAAACCCTTCAATTTTCTAGGCACAATTTAAGGGAGTGACCATGAAAACAAGGCATAACTGGTCACAGGAACAACCACTTATGTTTTATTCATCATTTTAGATTTATATTTGTTAAACTTAGCTTAGGTGATATGTATTTTTACTTCCCAGACTGCAATATTTTAGATTTATACTTGCATGGTTAATTAACCTACCAAGACCAAGCAGGATACCAGATTTCACATGCATATGCGCATATGGAGGTTTTTTTGTTATTAAAAAAAAACCCTATTCAGATATATATGATATATTAGTTATACCTTTGGTTATACCTTTACAAGTACTGTGATTACAGAAGGGCATGTGAGAAGGCTTAGTTACAAAAAGCTTTTCATGTAAGAGGAAATTCAGGATGCAAAGCTTTGATACGTTAAAAAAATGGCAAGAAACCAGTGTCAACAAATCATTCCAAAACGGCTATATTCAAATATAAAATTGTCTAATTACCTTTTTCATTTGAATTGAGAAGTTGTCCTTAATATAAATTATTATGTGAGGTCTTTCTTCTCTACGTGTATTCCATATAAATCTCTATTTACCCTCAGTATCTGAACAGGGAAAGTATAACTTGCAATGGGGAGCCAAACCAGGACAGCTAATAACCCTGGTTTGACAACAGAAGTGCAACAGTATATACGTGGATGCATAAGCAACTGACATTTAGCAATCCAGACTTTCATTTCTCAGATTTAGTTTAAGACCATGACTGTTTAAAACTGTAATGGGACTCTGCTAAACTAATCTCGGCAACAGCTATGTTTTGAAAGCATAAGTTGTTCTTTAAAGCTAATCTGAACAGACAAAAGGAGGAAAGACCTATTCTTCTGTCCTACTGGTTTTTTGATCCCAGAAAACACCAGGTGTTTGAAATATGATGTGGTATGCAATTTATAATAGAAGCTAAGACAATTTTGGATCAGCGCTCTCCCCTCACTTTATAGCATGCCAAAATGCAATCAGCCTGTTCTAACCTATCTATTCTTTGTAAGAAAAGCAACAACAGTTACGGCTAGCAAATTAAGAGATCACTGAGATAACTACAAAAACAAATGGACTTTTTGCATGTTGATGGCAGCCTTAAAGTGTTATTTTAAAAGGGCAAGGTTAGGTATTGAAGCATATTTTTCCATAGCAGGAATCCTAAGAAAACTTGAAAGAGTTTTCCAGAGAATGAAATCAACTGCTCCTTTTGGAAGAAGACAACTTGGATGTAAAATGAAGCACAAACTTCTGCCATAAATTAGATTGTCTTGCAAGCCACTTGCCAAACCATTTCCCAATTTGTCTAAGCAATCATAATGTATAAAGCTGAAGCACTGTTTAGAAGAAATAAGAGAACATGGTGAGAAAATTGCAGGATACACCATATTTCCAAAGTGTTCGTTTTTGTAAATTTTGAACAATAAATTTCCAACCAATCTGTCACAAAATTAAAGGGCTGTAAATAATGAACTGAAAAGTTTTTTTCCCCCTAGAATTTTGTTACTTTAAAAAGAAATGAAACATCTCCACCAATAGAGTGGGGCACATCTTCAGCATATATTAATCATTTATTAGCTTTCACCTAAGCAACAATACCTCACTGCAAGATGGGACACGGATCTTTTCCCAAAGTGAAAAGGCAGATATGAGATGTAGAGCAGAAGAAATGAAAATATGTCAAGAAAAAGCCAGAACTGCTTCCTCCCCCACCCTTTCTGCATAAGGATTCTGCATATGCCAACGCAATTCTCCACAGACCTTATATAGGCAGTCTTTGACTTACGATTGGGTGGGACCAGAATTTTGAACAGTAAGCAATGCAGTCAATAAGTGTAACTGCACCCGATTTTACAACTGTTTTTACTGTGGTTGTAAAGTGAATTACATGGTCATTAAGCAAATTTAGCTTCTCAAACTCATTTTGCTTGTCAGAAGCTGTCTGGATCAAGTGGCTGCAAAAAGCTGGAAAACCATCATAGATCCAACTGCCAAGGGCCCAAACTGCAATCGTGTGACCACAAGGATGGTGCAACAGTCGTAACTTTGAGGACAGGTTATAAGCCCCTTTTTTTTTCTGAGGCCGTCGTTAAGTTTGAATTGTTGTTTAAATCAATTGTTTAAAGTTGACGCCTACCTGTTTTGCTACTTACTATGGAGACAACTCTCAGAAAGATAAATACAGCACAGTATACTGTATGTGGGTACAACTACAACCAAGCTCATGGCTGCCAAATTCATCTTACAACCAAAATCAAATTAAAACGAAACCCTATAGATGTGATATAAAACAAATATCCTGTATGCTCGTATTCCTTTTCCATAAACTGATATTTAAATACTTTTAAGCAGAATAATTTCACTCAACATTAACTAATCATTAGTTTGATTGCTGCAATCAGCAATATTTAATGATGGAATTTAAGTTATTCAGCCTTTTTTTTTTTAGTGGGGAGAAGAGATCAGAAAGAGACAACCAGTTCTAGAAAAAAAGAGCCACCTACCAGGAACCCATTTAATTTCCATTTCCATATCAGTGTCATGGTGCTTCTTTTCTTTTTCCTGAATACTTCGAAGAAGCTCTTTGTATTTTGCTATCTGGTCTTCATCGTCTTTGGGATGTTCTTTAGGTTTATCGCCATCCGCTATATCTGTTTCATCATTACCTTTAAATAAAAGGGAAGTGAGAATCTTTCCAAATATTGTTATATAAAAGTTGAAATTAAATCAGCCATATTTGAAGCGGGCGGGAATCGGGGCAAAAACAAAGAGTAATCTCCAAACCTGCATAGCATGCTTCAGACGAAGCCTGGAGTTTTTTTTTTCCCTCCACAACAAGTATTCAAATTCAAATTCAAATTTTATTGGTCACATGCACATTCATACATGGTACAATATGCAGTGAAATGCTTATGCAGCCATTCACGATCACAGGTAAGTTAGGGCAGAATGGGAGGGTAGGAAATAGGTTGGGAATAATTTGAAGAAAGGAGGTAGTTGGGAAGAAGGGAGGTAATTGGGAAGATGGTTACTTCATGTATATGTAAACAATCATTATAATTGATTGCATCTGACACTTTTCATGAACTCCACTTGATGGGAAGCTCAATGACTTAATTTATATATTCAATAAAAAAACCAGTTCCCTTTTAAAGAAAATCAGAACTAGATAGATGGCTTTCTTCTATGCAATACTTTCAATAAATATACTGGAGAAAATAAATGCACATTGCTGTTTCCATCAGATTACACTTTTCACTTTGCTCTTTAAACAACCCAGATTTATTCTTTCTCTTTTGCTGTTTTTGCTTAGTCCCCAATAAATGTACTAGTCAGAATGTTATGCACAATACCTTCTAATTCATAAGGAACATGCTAAAAGAATCCATGGCCTTGCATTTTCTATTAAAAAATTATTAGGTTTTTAAAATCTGAGAATGTTCCAGGCTGAAAATATGCCAGCATATATCTCTTGTTTCATGATAAAGTTTTAATCAGAGTACTCAACTATGATCAGCAATTAACTTCTCATGTGATTTGTTACAACAGGAAAATAATGCAGGAAATGTATTTTCCAAACCAGCGTTAACCACGATAAATCAATGAATTTGACCAATGAACAAATGCATCTGAATATCAATATAGATGCAGAACTAAATGAAAGTTTTCTGGTTGTTAAAAAAAATGCAATTAGCAGAACATTGCTATACTTGTGCACAGATTTAAAAGTTTACATTGTGTAAGTATTAGGATGCAGAACTGATTATAATAAGAAAGAACCAGGTTTAATTCTACTAGCAGCAACTAAAGAATTTTGGGGAACCGAGGAATGAATGAATGAAGCTTGGGTAGTGATCATAATATTAATGCTGAGTTTGTTAAACATTTATTTATTTAGCATATTACATAGCCACCTCACGAAAACATAAATTTACATAATGATCTAAAAACAATGAAATAAATAAAATAAACATAAAAGCCATGTGACTTAACCATATATATCCACCTTGCTGGTTCCCCATGGGATACCCAAGATTGATGGAGAACTCATATTTTACGGGCTTTCTGGAAGGTTAGCAAAGAAAGGGCTAACCTCACCTTGTTTCCGGGAGGTGTGTGTAGACATAGCAGCAAAGGCATGCTGCCTGGGTCCAGTCAGATAGAACTCTTTTGGAGATCTACAGCATATCCCTTCTGCTGGCCCTGCTTTCCTTCTGCATACAGAGGAGAGCTGACATCTCCTGAGGGGGTGAAGAAATGGAGCTCAGATCCTGAAGATCAGAGCTCCATTCCTGCATCCTGTCAAAGGCGTTCCTTTCCACACATAGAAGGGAGATGACATCCTTTGGCAGGCAGCTCTTTCCGCCAGTCCTTACAGATAAGAGGAAACTGAAATCTAAGCAGAGAGTGGAGAGGCAACACGAGATAAAGAGTGAAGGATTCCTCAAACAAGTGAGGGAGGCTCTGGAAGGCTCAGTGGAGATCATGCATCAGTATCTCTCACTAAAGGGCTGAAAATCCTGTAGATTTTGGCCTGGAGGATTTCATAGCAAAGCCTCCCAGGGCCTCCCCATCCAAAGGCATGGTGTGCTCCTTAATTCAACATTTCGTCCACTTAGCAACTGCAACTGGGAGTGCCGAGATTGCAAATCACCAAGTGAAGCAGTCACATGACATCTCACTGAATGACTGCTTCGCTCAACAGCCAAGTTTCTGGATTCAACTGGGGTGGTATGTCAAAGGCCTACTTTTTCACTATCTACTTCGATAGATCTGAGTTCAAACATCATAAGGCTCTGTAGTTTGCTTTAAGTGAAAGGGAACAATTCCCCTCTCATTATGGCCACGAAATATTTTTTGGGTGGGTGGGGGGAGAAATCAGAAACTTGTACAGGTTTATTCACACAGTAGATAATATGGTTTCCCATAGCAACTACATAATGCTTGTGCCTCAGAAATTTCAAATGGGACTCCTAGTTCGGTACAGCATGAGGGTTGGTGAGGAGGATTTTTTTTTTAAAAGAACTGAACATTTGATTTATTAAAAGAGTAATTTATCCGTTAGTAATTTTTAATAGAGATCATGAAAATAATTAGTACAATATTGTTTTAATATCCTGAACGGCTTAGATGAACCTTTATTAGTTAGCAATACCTTTTTCATCCTCTTCCTCTTTCTCTTCTTCTTCACTTGATGAAGCTAAATAAGCTTGGAAGTCCATGTCCAGAAGTTCATCTTTTTTAAAATTCCTGCTCATAGAAGTCACCCTTTCTTGATCTGTCTCGTCCCACGTAATGTCTACCTTACCAATAAACAAGATAAATATGCTGCAACTTACTATTGTAAAGATGCATTGGAAAATCGCATAGAAATTGGCTCCTGCACTTCTGTCAACAATTTTGCTTACCAGTAAGTTTACTAGATAAATTTCAAATGAGTATTTCCTCACATGATACAAAGCGATCATCATCTACAGGGCTTGCTAGGCTTGTGCAACATGCTGAGCCAAAACCAAGACATGCGCATATTGTTTTAGCACCTTATATAAATTGTAGTCACAGTTTATATTCATGCTTGCTTATTCCAAAGAAATCATCAAATGCCAGTTCTAATTCTGGGTCATAAGAGGTTCAGTTGTAGTGGTAAGAACTGTAACTTACAACCAAAAGGAATCCAGCAAAGTCCTGCCTTCAAGCTCTGGCCGAATATTATTGAAACAAAATGAATTGAGTTAAGAAATAGTAATCTATGAATGGTGAGGTGGCCTAGAAGTGAAGACGCTCACCTCCCACTTGGAAGGTTGAATGTTTCTCCATCAGGGCATAAAGAGAAAATATCTGCTGTGAACTCAGTATAGGTGTTAAGGAGGGCATCAGATCAATAAACGCTCAGCTCCATTCAGCTGCCCTGACCCCATCTGAAAGCAAGGGATTCAAGATTGTAAAAAGAAGAAGGAACAGAAATCTAAAGGTGAATGAGCCAAGGTGGGAAAGTTATGTCTGTCTTTCCTTATAGGTTGCCAGAGCAGCTCTAATTTTGGATGGAATACAACAACTAATACTAGTGAAAGAAGATGGCCAGCAGCTGCACCTATTACTTCATCCTTCTTATTTTCTTTTCCTCAGGCTTATCAAGATGTTGGAATATTTTAGTCACTTGGGTCTTATTAAAATAACAGTAACTGGGATTGAAATGAGACACTGGCTATGAACGTTGAGACAGGTAGGAAACTGGTTACTAGGACAACAGACCAAATCATAGAAAGGTTGTCTAAAGCATTTCCTGTTATGGAATCTTTCCAGATAATTACATGCATTCAATTATTTCAGTCCAAAGAATGAAGTTTGAAATTTTTAAACTTAATCCATTTTTAAATTAAATATTCAGGTTCTTCTAATATCAGCCTTGCAGCTATTGATAGATAGTGTATTTATAATTTATAATTTGAAACAGGACTTCTCAAACCTAAGCCCCATGCTGGTCCTGATAGGAAAGGATGGGAATTGCTCTCCACCCAGAGAACAAAAGATTCCATTACTGATTCACTGGATTGAAGACTAAGGCAATGAATCCATGTTTGTCACTTTAAAAAAATGCTCCCCTATACCACTAATAGGAAAAAATAGTTTAAAAAGATATACAAGTAGTTTTGGTATATATCCAGTACAATTTATCCAAACTTAACAGAGACCAGACCTCAATAAACAAGTAAAGATTTTCATTCAAGCACCAGTGGATTGCATAAGTCTGAATGGCTTTCTGTTACTTCATGTGTTCCCAAAAAGGTACACTGCCTTTTGTGCAAGCATTAAGTTCTGCAAGTTTCATCGGGGTTAGGTTATCTCTTCAATAAATTTGCTACTGTTGTTGCTGCTTTAATCATTGTGCTTCCCACGGGTTAAGTCTGTGATGGCGAACCTATGGCACGGGTGCCACAGGTGGCACGCAGAGCCAACTTGCTGGGCACCCAAGCTGTCAGCCAAGTTACCTCCAGCTGAGCATGCACATGTGATTGTGCATGCACACATGCGCGATTGTAGAGTCCCAGCTGGTCTTCAGGCCTCCACTGTGCATGCGCGCAATTGCAGCAGGAAATCCAGCTGGTCTTCAGAGCTCTCCTGCACATGCACATGCAATTTTTCATGTATGCATGAGTGCCTGCACACAGCACGTGTGCATTGCATGTGCAAAAGCTGCATGCATGTGCAGATGGTGCGGTTGCACATGCAGCACATGTGGAAGAGCTGCACGCAGGTGCAGATGGCACATGCAAAGCACGTACTTTTCGGCACTCGGTAAGTAAAAGGTTCACCAACACTGAGCTAAGCTGTGAGCCATGTGAAACTCCACAGATGGGAAATCCATTAAACAAAGAGAAACCTGCAATGCCATCGCGGGATTTCTAAGCGCGATGGAAGGCATGCTCATCGTGCTGGAGCCACTTTTCATCATGAGCAGCACCTGGGCGGCGGGAGAAGAGCCGCTGCGGAGCCGCGCCCCCCCGCCCCCCCCGCCTGCCGCTTGAGAACAAGTACAAGATACTTTTGTATCTTGAAACCTAATTCGTAAGTAGAGACTATTTTCCCTCAAAAAAAATTTCATAAGTCAAAAATTTTGTAACTAGAGCTCTTCGTAGGTAGAGGTACCACTGTAGTTCTCAACTTACAACAGTTCATTTAGTGAACATTTAAAGTTACAACGCCGCTGAAAAGTGACTTATGATCATGTTTCATACTTAAGACTGTTGCAGCATCCCCACAGCCATGTTATCCAAACTCAGATGCTTGGCAACTGACTCCTATTTATGATGATTGCACTGTCCCGGTGTCATGGGATCACCTTTGGTGATCCTTCCAACACGCAAACTCAATGGGGAAGCCAGATTCACTTAACAACTGGGTTACTAACTTTAACAACTGCATACTTACGGGACCGCCTGTTGCCACCTTCAGCCTCCAACCGACCGGTGCGTTCCCACAGGGTTGGTCTCCTCGGGGTTCCATCGTCAGGACGATGTCGCCTGAC
>JAEANM010009630.1:0-16253 GCA_017656035.1 Myanophis thanlyinensis
AGCTACTATATGTAAGAGAAGAAAGATCAAGTGCAGAACCCTTAAATGTAATCTAGTAAAACTGTAACTATGACTTAGCATTAACAAAACTTATGACTAACTTCACATTTCACAATCAGTTCATTTGGTTTACTGAAGAAACCACAACTGGCTGACATGAACTTACTAAGCATAAACCAAGCAAAACAAATTATGACTTTGTATAAGGATGAGACCCTGGAAATATTTGAATGTGGTCATTTCCTTTCAGAAATGTTCTGCAAACCATTGTTTTCATTTAAAACGAATAAATGAAGTAAGTTTTAAATTTTATTAAATTAATGAAATTTAGGTTTTAGATTGCTGTTATTTAGTTTATCAATTTAATGCTGTCTAGCCATTAAGAGTGGATCCTGGACCAAGTGTGACCCTTATCCCCAAATGTACATATTCAGGAGTCAATTTGTTGTGAGACTTAAAGCAGGCATAAGTGTGTGGTATGTGTAGTATATTTCTATATAAATATATATATGTGTGCGTGTGAATAAATGCAGGGAAAGTTCATCTGATTAATTAATCACTTTCTTTGCTATTATATTGCTCAAACTTTTCACAGTGAAAGATGAGATGTAATTGCAATAATCCAACCCTAATCTAAATTGCAAAAATACTCCAAACCTAATTTAAATATATAGGGTATAACAGAATTCAAGGCATAGGCCAATCAAAATATGTTTTATTATCTAAAAAATAGGGAAAAAATTACCATCCTTTGAAATGTTCAAAGGTCATGCATCAACTATTTAAGGAAGTTTTTTAAAAAAAAATGCAATCAATTTGAACATTTAATGTATAGTAGTTTATAGAATATAGATTCAGAAAACAAGCTAACAGTAAACAACAATCTAACCAAGGAACTGCCAGGACCACTTCCACAAATACTGACAGAACAAGCCTGTAGTATATAAATGACAGTAAACTTACTCCATACCAGCACTGATGATGTTACCTAGTTTGGTAATGAAATACCTGCAAGAAAACAAAGAAGCTCAGAGACCACTGAGAATTTATAGAATAAATTGTCTATGGGGCATGATTTGGGGTATGTAAGTAGTCATTGATTTAAAACCACAATTGGGATCAGAATTTTCATTGCTAAGCAAGGCAGTTGTTAAGTGAGTCATGCCCAATTTTACAAACTTTTTTTTGCCATGGTTGATAAGTAAATTGTTGCAGTTATTAGGTGAATCATATGGTCATTAAGTGAATCTGGCTCATCCCAATGACTTTGCTTGTCGGAGGTTGGTTGGGAAGGGCAAGATCAAATGATCCTGAGAAGTAGCAATCATTTCAAATACATGCCATTGGCCAAGTGCTTAAATTTTGATCACATCACCATGGGGATGTTGTTGTGATGGCCATAAACACTGAAGACCAATGGTAAGTCATTTTCTTTTACTGTTGTAGTAACTTTGAATGGTTCTTAAACAAATGATCTAAGTCGGAGACTTTCTGTCTTCCTTACTCCCTCAACTGTTATTTTTTTTTTAAATAATGGCTCATTTATTATGTTTGTGCACCACTGGAAAATGCACATAGACATGATTGTTCCTTATAGCAGCCTAATCATGCAGGTAAGGAAAGAAGAAAACATGGAATTGGATTGCCCTGCATTTTGCACTACTACTCAAGTTACTGGGAGAAAAAGAAAATTTTTAATGAAATTGGCAAGCAAGCCCACTTTGATTTTACCCCTCTTATTCTTGTTTAAAACTGTATAGCTGCAAAAGGTAAGGAGGTGGTGAACGACCCTTTTTCCTGTAATCTGAGAGTTGCCCATAGCAAGGGAGTTCATCTGCATGTTGTGGGTTCCTGCAAAAGCAACTGGTAAATTAAGCTAGTTAGGTGCCACATCTGTCCTAATCCTGATTTGATTTCAAGCTAGTGAAGCATTTTAACGAAATTGTCTGAGAATCGAACCTTTCACATTTTAGATTTATATATATGTTGGGGAGATGGATTAACACTCTGTGGCTCTTTATTCCTTAAGTTAAAGGTTAATCATTTCCTGTCACTAAAGGCATCCTGCATCTTATATATGTTTATAAAAACATAAAATACATTGAGGAGGGAACAACTTATTGATCACGGAGAGAGAATTTAATCTTTTCCTCCCTTTCTGTATTCCTGAAGATATGAGAGAACAAAGGGAAGGATCTGATTTGGATGAAAAATCCTTTTTTAAAAAAAAATTACTGACTTTCCCTCCCCTCTTACTCCTGCTCTTAATATTCAACTACCTCTTTCTTTTTATATTCCTATTAACTATTCAATATATTCAAGGTAAAATTCCCCATGGCATCTAGGACTCATCACATATCTTGGATGTCCTTTAGTTGCCTTCTCTTTCCCACCTTTTGCACAACGAGGTACATATAGATGCAGGTATCAAACAGGATCTTCTGTTAGCCAATGCACCTTCCTCACCTGCCTACTCAACTGGAATTGGACTGTCTTGAATGAACAATTTGACCACAGAACTATCTATAGCTCAGTTAAGGGACATTTCACTGGTTATGTGGGAAATGGACTTCACTACCTTAGTAGTAGTCCAATTTCTGTTAAACGAAACTGACTCAAATTAGTGCAGACAGTTTTCACATATAATTTATGTAGGAGTAGATTATGTATATACTTTTTGAGCTAAGTGTCACACTTCATCATTAAATTGCACAAATGTAGGACAGAAGCTTCTGGGTAGCTGCCCACCCATATTGGACCACAAATATATTATGGAGCAAACGAAGTGGCAATTTTTTTTAATAGGTAAGGAGTTGGTCCAGCTACATGGCAGCACCTAGTTGAGTCTCTAAAAAGTTAAACAGGGATGCAATTAGTATTTGGATGAGAGATCACCAGAAATAGATAAGAAATCAAAAAGATACAGGTGGCCCTTGCTTAATGATAATTTGTTAATGACCAATGAAAGTTAAAGTTACAATGATCACAAAATGGGTGCCTTATAATCTGTAAAGCACCCCAGTTGTCATAACTGGTTGTGCTGTCCCTCTGTGGTCACATGACTACGTGTCTGGCAGATCAGTTTTATGACTGGTTGCAGCATTCCATGGTCACGACTCCAATTTACAGTAGGTTTTGCCAGTTTCTGGTTTTCAAATAAATGGAGTCACTCAATGACCATGGCATTCATTTAATGACCATGGAGTTCACTACTGTAGTATTCACTAATAACACTACAGAGTTATAAAAGACCAGAGAATCACTTCTGCTCACATGGATACCTCAATTTATGACTTAAATGATTTACCACTATAATTCTAGGCTCAAATACAATTGTAAGTCAAGGATCCTGGAAGAAGGCAATACCAAACTGCTTTGGCATCATTGCCAAAAGAACTAGGTGGATAAGTCTGTGGTATCTGTAGCTTGATAATCTTGTTATGTGATGATTTTACAATAAGAAACCGAGATTGTTAGATATATGAAGGAAGGCTAAAGTGTAAATTCACATGCCAGAAATTATTCAAGAGTTGCTAATGTACTCCCTGTAACTAACTATCCTTATGCCACTTTTTGTTATGCCCTCCCCCTCTGTTTATGCTGTATTAGACAAACTGTGACCCCTTGACTCATCGTTTGAGACCCTTTCTTACCAGGTTCCGCAATGCCTTCAACAATGTACTTAGTTTGTAAATAGCTTATAATGTACTAGAAAAATTCAGAGACATTTGAAGATGTACCTGCCTTGAAAATAGCTAATGTTGAACCGTGTAGCATATAGTTAAGCATCAGTTGACCACAGGAAATGTTTTACCATATTTTTTACTGTGTCTTTATGATAATTTTAGGTCATAAAATGTTTTATAAAATTTGCCAAGTTTCAATTTTATAGGAGTCCTGTGTCTTAAGAGTTAAGATGCTTTCTGTAAATTAGTCCATTTGCACTACTTTGGCTCAAAAGGTTATGACCTATGATGCATTTCACTCAGTTAAAGGTTACAGGAATGAGAGTTTTAGTAGTATATGTTGCATTGCAATTGGATTTCCCTGTTTTCTGATTGTGTATATGATTTTTGCAGAAATTTCAGTCATGCTGTGTAAATCTTCCTTACAGACCACTTAGCCTTATGATTGCTGGTCATTGTGGACACTTTGTCTACTCTTTGTCCAATGTTATCTGGACAAAGTAGAAAAATAGATTACCAGCCATTACCAACAAAATTATTTGGTTGGTTTCAGAGAGTGATTTCCCCTCCCATTAATAAATATCTATTCGGCTTTTAAAGAACTGGAAAAGTGGATATGGCCTGGGACTTAATCCAGTGCACGTTTCTCATCTGATCCTAAAATTCTTTAAGATCCAATCCCTCTTCCCAATTTCCATTTCTCTTTAGTGTCCCTCTCCCTTATTTCGGTATTCTGATTCACTCCTGATGTATTCTCTTCCGTAGGTAAGGTGACTCTAATATCTCCTGGTTTTCAAATCCTTAAAAGTGGTAATTGCTTTCTTCTTTTTCATTCTCCTTCCTGATGCACAAACAGTATCACGACTGAACAGCCTCGAGGCAGCGGTCCACCGTCTCAACGTACAATTCTATCACATGGATGTGCGAGTGTCACAGTTCTCCCAAGGTCTGGCTGAATTGAAGGGGGGCCTCGCTCAGGCTAGTGAGTCACTTGCCTCTCTAAACGAAGTTGCCACACGCAATCAGAAAGAACTTGGACGCATTGATGGTGAGGATGGAAAGGGGGAGTGGAATCAGACTCATCATTCTATAGCAGTGTTTCTGAATTTCAGCAATTTTAAGAAGTGTGAATTTCAGTTCCCAGAATTCCAGCCAGTATCTTGGCAGGGGAATTCTGGGAGTTGAGGTCCACTCACTGTGAAGTTACTGAGAATGAGAAACACTGCTCTGTAGAATCTTGAGTTACAACCCAACTACTTGAAAGCCCAGGATGGAGGAATGGAGGACACTGTCCAGAATCTTTGGAAATTGGAGATCAGCCTGAGAGCTGGTTTCAGTTGCCAAATCCCTCCAAAAGGGAAAGTTCATCACTTTATTTCACAGAAAGCACACATCCTACTTGAAGGAGATGTAACATACTGCTCAGGGCTTGCTGATCTCTGCTGTCTGCTGAGACAAAAAGACCAAACGAAAGGTTATTCAAAGGGTTGGCTGACAAATGCCCATGAGTTGAGAACTGAAAGGAAGAATCTGGTTTTCAAGGTCATTCTCCTGCTGTTATGTCCACTGTACTGTGATGAAGTTGTGAAATATTGGAGTAGAATTGATTGTGGAAAAACAGGTTCAGCCACAGAAAGTCACTGGATGACCTGCTCATCCTCTTTGCCCTATTTCACAGGCTTGCTGCTGCTGTGTGGATAAAAGGAAAGCCTTATGAAGAAATAAACCTAGCAAATAAATTAATCATTGCTATATACATTTTTCACAAGTTTTAATAAAATTCATAGAGCAGGGACCTTGCCCTTTTCATTCTATATATCTCCAAGCATTCTGTAGCTAGGGATGACATACAAAACCACTAAAAGATATGGTGCTAACTCTGTGTTAGGCTAACTCTGCCCACTACCAGGAGTTTGATCCTGAATGGGTCAAGATTGACTCAGCCTTTCATCCTTCTGATGTCAGTAAAACAAGGACCCTGATTGTTGGGGGCAATATGCTGATTCTATAAGCCGATTACAGAGTGCTGCAAAGCACTATGAAAAGTATGTAAGTCTAAGTGCAATTGCTATTACTATTGATCACTATCTTTGCCCAATACAGGTTGCTTGCGCGGCCGGCGCACTCAGACTAAATGCTTCCTGATCTTCAAGCACTTTGAGGTCTACGACGCAGCCCAAAAACTTTGTGAAGCCAGAGGAGGGCATTTGGCCATGCCAGTGGATGATACTGAGATGACTGCCCTGCGCCGTTATCTTTATGACGCTTTTCAGCCCTACAACTGGCCGGCCTGGGTGGGCATCAATGACCGGCGTTCTGAAGGGTTGTGGCTCTTTGAGAATGGCCAACGCGTCTCTGTCTTTGATTGGTACCGAGACCATCTGGTGACTCAGCCCAATGGTGGTACCCGTGAGAATTGTGTCTCCCTCAGCTCGGATGATGGGAAATGGTGGGACAATGACTGTGAAAGGCGCATGTATTACATCTGTGAATATCGCCTCTAGTGTTGTATCCCTTTTCAATGCCCAGTCCCTGGTGGTTTTGGTTGCATTGGTGCCCTTTCACTATTAGCCTATGGGTGTAGTCACAGCTAAAATGTCTGGCCATTCCACCCCTCCCCCAATATTATACATGGATCGATTTCTCTTTCCCTTCTTCATCTGCCACCCCCCCCCACCCTAACGATCTTCAAATGTAATGAATGGCAGTTTCCTGGTATTTTTGTCAGGGTGAATTTTTCTGTACTGGGCAAGTTTCAGTCCCGAACAGACATCATTTCATTCAGAAAGCAGCTGTACTCCACAGCCTGCATAGAAAATGGGAAATTTGGGGGGGGGGGGGAGGGTCTTTTATTAAAGTAGGTAGCATGTTCAGTGTCTAAAAGGGTTAACTCATGTTTTGCTTTGGAAGTCTTTTGAAAAAAACAACTAAAAAGGACACTTACAGAGCCCACCCTTCTTTGGTGACATTCCTGAATCACTGGCACGCCCCCTGCAGGCCACAAAAGACAATTTTTTGGGAACGCTGGGCTCCTGGAGATGGTGGTGGGGAATCCCTTATTTAGCCCTAAGCTAAAGGAAAAGATACATAAAGTGTCTCTTGCTTCTTCTTTAGTGCATTGTAAATCTGCAGTAACAGTTGAGCAGGAAATCAGGACTCATTACGTGCCAAAGCCAGGAAAAAAGCCTAGAATCTACATCTGTATTAAAAATCCTGTTTACAATACTGTATTCACTGACAATATGGAGATAACAGAGTTCGCTCCTCATTGGACTTCTTAAGGGATGGCGAAACTCAAACTTAGCTGGGATAATTGTCTTGTGAAGTTTTAGCCCTTTGTCCTTACCCCAGTTAATTGATCCAGGAACTTCATATTAGCATTGGAAGAAAATGTCCTTCTTGTGTCTTTGGAGAGCTTCTTTCCTACAGCCCGGCACTTGTAACTGCAAGTGGGATGAAAAAGGTTTCCATCCTGTATGGTTTGGATGGGTCATCGGACAGTGCAGGACTGCATGCAGCTCCGAAACCCTTTTGGAAAAGCTGCTTCTAACCACAACTGCTGAAAACCAGCCCTCGTGTTCTGACCTTTTGAGGCACAAAACAAAATATGTGATACAAAATACCATGCAACATCAACAAAGAAATTGCCCTAAACTCTGCCTTAAACCAAGGGGGAGGTGAGAGGGGGCTGGGAACATCCATTTGTATGATCCAGTCTGAGCTATTTTGTACCATTACCCTACCCATGAACACAGCCAAATGCCATAGCCATATTAACAAAACTAAATCTCCTTCTTCTACTTACGGTTGTTCCCATTAGGGGTTGCCACAGTGAATCATCTTTTTCCACCTAACTCTATCCTTGGCATCCTCTACTCTCATCCTAATTAACTTCATATCCTCTTTTAGCACATCCAATATCTCCTCTTTGGCCTTCCTCTTGACCTCTTGTCTGGCAGCTCCATCTCCAACATCCTTCTACCAATATCCCTCCTCTGTACATATCCAAACCATCTCAATTTGGTCTCTCTGACCTGATCCCCAAAACAGTCGACCTGAGCTGTCCCTCTAAAGTGCTTATTCTTAATCCTGTCCATCCTAGTCACTCCTAAAGAGAACCTCAACATCCTCATCTCTGCGACCTGCATCTCTGCCTCTTGTCTTTTTCTCACTGCTACAGTCTTTAACTCATACTGCATAGCTGGTCTCACTACCGTCCTGTACACCTTTCCTTTGATTCTTGCTAACACTCTTCTGTCACACACTCCTGACACCTTTCTCCACCCATTGCAGTGGGTGCAATGAACTCACTTTTGATGAACCCATCCTGCCTGAACTCACTTTTTCACCTCTTTTCCACATTCCCAATTGCACTGGACTGATGACCCCAAATACTTAAACTCCTGCACCTTCTTGACCTCAGTACCCTGTAACCTCACTGTTCCACCTCCCCCCTCATTCACACGCACATATTCTGTCTTACTATGACTGACTTTCATTCCTCTTCTTTCCAGAGCATACCTCCACTTTTCCAGGTGTTCCACCTACTCTCTGCTTTCATTACAGATGTTATCCGTAAACATCATTGTCCATGGGGATTCCTGTCTGACCTCATCTGTCAACCTGTCCATCACTATAGCAAACAAGAAGGGACTCAGAGCTGATCTTTGATGTAGCCCCACCTCCACATTGAACTCCTTTGTCTGACCTACAGCACACCTCACTGCTGCAGTACTCCTCTCATATATATCCTGGACTACTCTGACATACTTCTCTGCCACTCCTGACATTCTCATACAGTACCATAGCTCCTCTCTCGGCATTCTGTTGTACACTTTCTCTAAATCCACAAAGATGCAGTGCAGCTCCTTCTGATCATCTATATACTTCTCCATTAACATTCTCAGGGCAAAAATTGCATCAGTGGTGCTCTTTCTGGATATGAAGCCATACTGCTGCTCACAGATATCCACTTTCTTTCTTAGCCTAGCTTCCACTACTCTTTCCCATAGCTTCATTGTGTGGCTCATCAACTTTATACCTCTGTAGTTGCTACAACTCTGCATATCACCCTTGTTCTTAAAGATCAGCACTAGAACACTTCTCCATTCCTCAGGCATCTTCTCACTCTTTAAAATCTTGTTGAACAAACTAGATAGGAACTCCACTGCTGTTTCTCCTAGACACTTCCACAGGTATGTCATCCAGACCAACAGCCTTTCCACCTTCATTCTCCTCAAAGCCTTCCTCACCTCATCCTTTCTAATCTTTGCTACTTCCTGCTCTACAATATTCACCTCTTCCCCTTTCCCTCTCATTTTCTTCATTCATTAGTTCCTCAAAATACTCTATCTTCTCTGCACGGTCTCCTCATTTGTTAGCACCTTTCCATCATTCTTTAATCGTCCTTATCTGTTGCATATCTTTCCCATCTCTAGCTCTCTGTCTCGCTAATCTGTACAAGTCCTTCTCACCTTCCCTCAAGAATAACCTGTCATACAACTCACCATATGCTTTATTTGGCCATTGCCATCTCCCTCTTCATTCTACCTTGCAATTTTTTGTACTCCTGTCTATTGTCCTCAGTTCTTTCTACATCCCGCTTTTTAGCTAGCCTCTTCCTCTGGATGCTGTACTATACTTCATCCCACATTTCCTTCCTCCTTCTTACCTGCTTCCCTGATCACTTCTGCTGTAGTTTCCCAGTCATCTGGGAGTTCTTCCTGACCACCCAAAGCCTGTCTCAACTTCTGTCTGAATTCCTCAACATTCTTCCTTTTGCAACTTCCACCACTTGGTCGTCTTCTCTATCTTTCCTCTCCTCTTTGTCCTGACTGTCAGTCATCCTACACACATCCAATGCTGTCTGGCTACACTCTTTCCTACCACCACCACTTTAATCATTAACATGACTAAATCAATTTCCTTTATAAAAGATCTACACACTAAGAGATTACAACTGATTCTACTTTTCTCATAAAGACTGAAAGTGATGCAGGAAGGATTCACAGCTTTCTGAAAGAAGGATGGGTAACAGATACTTATTTCTATTGAATACAATACTCCAGGTGTAAAAGCAAAATTATGTTGGAATTTACTTACTTGGCACATTAATGTGGCTGGTATTTCCCATTCCTATTCCCCACCCCACCCCATTGTTTGTTGCTGTCTTCTACTGGGATATTTTTTTCAAACTCCCTGTCATTCAACAGCCCTTTATTTTCTAGGTGACATCTCTGTGAGTATTAAATACAGCCAGCACTGCTTAGCTTTCTAAATCAGCCAAGGTTGGTTAGGCATTGTCACCTGCTGAGAACCATATTCTTTTAGCTGTACCAAATCAGGGTCATATGAAGAAGGATGATGTCCAACAGCTGGTGAGCCTCATATCACCACCAGATGCTTCCAAACTACAACTTCCAGCAGGAGCCTGGTAATAATGGGACACACTAAGAGATGCCATTCAGCAATTTGTAAAGTCTTATGTACCACCCCTGCAGCTTTAGGAATAGTATTTGTCCTGGATTAAGCATCAACTCTCTTGTGGCATTGGCCTCTGCAGGGCAGCTTGACTTCCCTTTTGGCAATAATAAAAAACAATGGCTGCTAAATACTTTGATTCATAAAGGGATAGCCATGAACAATTCACTAGATGTGATCTGCCGACAGGCTATTTTTGGAACCGCTACAAGGCAGCTCCATAACTTCTATTATTCCTAGCCAATTTGAAGAAATGTTGGATGAGACTAACAACTAAAGCCAACAGAACTGGATTATAAAGTCAGAGGATAATGTCTTATTCACATCAAACAAGGCCAGAGGGGGATGTTTTCTGTAGTTTTTAGCTCTATTGCATCCTTGGGTGTTGGTGCCCTAAAGAATTACCACTGCTATTACAATCTGGAGGAAAAAAATTATTCAGTCTTCCCTCTCCCCCAATCTTAATACAAAAAGCACCATCTTTTTATAAAATGTCTTGTTTTATTTTCTTGTTGCTCTTTGAATTATTACTCTACCCACCACACAAGAAAATCCTAAATAAAAGTTGTTTTAAAGTGGAGAGGAGGATCTTGCCTGTATAAACCTATCTTCGGCTGTTCCTCTTCCATGTGATAACACTGAACTTTTTAAAGCGTGGAAACCAGAGGAGGTATGACATAGGAGAGAGTAAGGAATGCGTTACACGGGGAAGGACATGATCAAGAGGCAATGAAGTCTAATCCAGGGGTGTCAAATTTGTATCATCATTGGATGTATGCTTTGCCAAACCAGGTGTGGGCATGGCTAGAGCACGATGTATCCAGCCCATGGGCAGCAAGTTTGACACCCCTGGTCTAATGGTTAAGGCAACAAGCTAGAAAGTGGGAGACTGAATTCTAATCTCGTTTTAGCCATGAAAAGCCAGCTGGGTGATCTTGGGATGATCACTCTCTCAGCCCAATTTATCTCACAGGGTTTTTATTGTGTTGGGGAAAACAGGAAGTTGGATGTATTTGTCACCTTGAGTTATTTGTAAAAATAATAAAAGCGGGGTATAAATAAAATTAAAAGAAATGGTTAATACTTTCTTTGGTTTAAAGGTCAATCAACTCCCCCCCCCCCCCCCCCCCACATGGAAGGAAGGCCAGAGGAATCACAGTATTTTTCTAGCATCCTTTTCTTCTTTTGGTTCCGTATCTTGATTTTGGGGGACGATGAGGGGAGAAAGAAATGTTGCATATATTCACAGAATCCATAGTGCAAGCAATACATCTCAGTACTGGGAAGTCTGGCATCAATTATGTTGTCCATCATCATTCTATAAGTTAGTAAGAGAAAAGGCTTGGTTAATGTACCTTTTGTTTAGGTACTCCAGGACTCCTTACAAAGCACAATTACCTTGACACTAACCACATGCCTGCTTGTGTTGTCTGAATCACAACCTGAACTTCTTGAAATATTCCATGCCCTCCTGCTGTTTCCCTGAACCAGTGCTGTCATTTTCAGCTCTCTACACCAGTTTATTCATCCCCCCCCATCTTTTCCGTTATGAATCTGTCTCCCTATGGTAGCATGGACTAGTCCACTCCTATTCCTCTTTTTATGTCCCCACTTATTCTTAATACATCATTTCTGTCCTCAAATGATCTCTCTTTCTGACCCATACATGATTTGTTCCTGCCCTCTGTGGTATCTCTTCTCTGAGAGGCGAGGCCTACTGTGTAGAATACATTATTTATGCACTCTCAAAAACATTTATTTCCCTCATATGTATGGAATATTCCAGCACATCAACCCTCCTACTTCTCTGGAAGATTCAACATTATCTAATTCGGAGTCCCTCCCCTCCCCCTCCAAACAAAGCCTACTAAAAGCCACAGCTGTTTTTTTTATTCCAGATCAGCCTTTCTTAGCCGTGCTCTACAACTTCATTGAACTAACATTTTCATAGCTCCCAATCAGCTGGTGGGAGTAGAGGGAAATTGTATTTTGATCCCTGGATGATTGAGGAGGTCTGCCCTAGTTTGGCTCATGGACTTTCCCTCCCCCTCCCCCACAAAAAACACACAAGTGGTTTGTTCTATTCCCCTTTCTCCAAAATACACACAGACCGTAGTTGCCCTCTGGATCTTTTGGCCAGCCCAGCAGAGGGAAGTAGATACAGGACACGTGGGACTTTTCTCCCATTTCAGTCTTTTGTGGAGGAATGCTCTAGGATCCTGCAGACAGATGCTCACCCAAGACTGCTTTCTTTGTGTACTCTAATAGAGCATTGCACGGTTGCCATGGAGGAATACAAGCATATCAACATGCTCTGGTGTCAGAGCTTGGCGCTTAGTGTGGATGGCATCTCCCGTGCTGCTGAAGAGCCAGCCAGCAGGCACTGAGGTGGCAGGCACTCCTAGGAGCTTGCGGGCTGCCTGGGCCAGTAATGGGTACTGGGTGTGGTGGATCTTCCACCACCGCAGGGGTTCCTGAGCGAGAGCAGACGCTTTGCTGGTCTGGAAGCTGGCTGTCTCCAGCTCAGCTTGCTGGTGGGCAGAGCTGACGCCCGGGCCACCACCACGCATGCTGCAGAGATCTCCCAGCAGGAATTCAATGCCTGCATCTTGTTTTGGCAGCTTGGAAGGGGGCGATGAGGAAGCCACGTCAGGCAGGCTGGAGGTTAAGAAGGCAGGGGCCTCGGCCAAGTGGGAGACTTCGGCCTTGAGCAAGTGCAAAGTTTCCACTCGATCAGAATGGCTCAAGAAGTCCAGGCCATGAAACCGGGGGTCCAGAGCGCAGGCCAGATTGAGGGCCTGGTTAACTTCAGGGCTGGAGAAATGGTGGTTCAGTTCTTTCCGAGCTGCTGCTTTGGCTTCAAGGGCCAGAGCAGAGTCCCACTCACTGGCTACCAAGTGCTTGTAGAGGAGGCTAGTTAACACAGGCTTGACTAGGGCGAGACTGGAAAAGGGATCTTTGGTAAAAGTTGAGGTAGCAATTGCCATGGGTTTGAGAACCTGGACTATGTCCTGAAGGGCAGCCCAGTCCTGTAATTGCAGGATTGCCTCTCCATCAGGACCGAGCCCTGACAGAGACTTGCTATGCTCTAGCAAATCCTGTAGAATTGTGTACACGCTGTGCCATCTGCTCCCATCTCTCAGGAAGCGACTGAGGTGGGCTTGCAGGAGCGGTTCCTGGAACCACAGTTTTTCGTTACGACCTGCCCCGGTCAGTGCCCAAGAAGCCAAGTGACGGAGGTGCTCCAGGGCATTCTGGCCCGCTGGCTGGTCCACCACTGCTTCCATTGCAGCCCGCAAAGCCTGCCCAATGCAAGGCAGGGCTGTCCACCCCAGGGCTGCGGCTGCTTGCTGGATGGCAGGGCCAAGGCCTCCCACAGTGTACAAAGTGCTCTCGTGTATTCCCCACTCTTTGGTGGCCTCAGTCAGAGTCTCCACCAGGCTTTCAGTGCTGGGGTTCTCAGGAATAGGGAGGCTCGAGAGGACCCTGGCCCGGGGTTCAAAGCAGTCATCCACATAATGCACAGTGAGTGTGAGGTAGGTCAGAGTGCTGCTGTGGTGCCACATGTCCAGACTAAGGGAACACTGGGGCAAGGCCCGGACCAGTTCCCAGATTTTCCCTTTCACCTGGGTATACATCTCCTTCAGCACCGTGTGGGCGAGGGCAGCAGCTTCAGGGGGTTTGTAGTTGGGGTCCAGGACTGCTAGCATCTGCCCAAACCCCTCTCCTTCTACCACCTCCACTGGCATCAGGTCCAATACGATGAAGTCAGCCACTGCCCGTGTCGTCCGGCCGGGGATTGGAGGCCGGGGAGTTCCAATCTCACCTGATCCTTTATCGAGGGTGGCCACCTGCGTCCCAACAAGCTGGTTGTACTCACAACGATGTTTGTAGATGAGATGTTGACGTAAGTTGGTGGTGTTTCCGCTGTAGCTCAGCCGTACTCCACAAAGCTTGCAGATGATCTTGCTCTTGTCGAGGATGCGTCCATAGGCATCCCCCTGGAAGCCAAAAAAAGTCCAGTAGCGGCTTTGAGCCCGGCCCAAACCCACCAGATTTTGTGTCCCTTCCAGCAGGGGAAATGTGCTTCCTCCTACAGGAAGGCCTGGCTTGTGGAGAGGCAGGAAAGATGAGGCAGTAGCATCTCCACAAAGATACTGGGTACGAGAAGAAGGAGCGTGGGGAGCTGGAGGTGGTGACTGAGTCTTCACATGCAGCTCTTGGAAGAGTTTCATCAGTAATTCTTTCTCGCCAAATTCATATTTGAAATGCTCACCTGTGGGGGAATGGGAGAAATTGCATCACAGGGACAAGACAGCTGCCCCTTATATCTGAAGGGAGGTTTCTTTTCCTTAGCATTAAAAAGTAGTACCAATTCTGATTGACATATATGTCCTTCCTCCCACAACAACTTTCAAAAGCTGATTTTCCCGCCCTGCTTCTGTACGTCTGGAGACATGTGCAGTTTTTCAATTGCAAAACTCTTTGCTGAGCAAGCAGGGGAGATACCTGGCTAGAGGAGATGTGATGGAACATAGTAAGGAGGTGGATTCCAGGAGGAGGGGGTGCATTACATAAGAATAAGAAGCAACAGTCTGAAGATTATGTGTGGGAGAAAGAGGCTGAAGGCAGCCCCTCCCTAATAGTTCACAGAGTATATCAGGAATGTCAAACTCGATTTCATTGACAGCCGTTTGACCTCAAAGGCCAGGGTAGGCGTGGCCAGCTTGACATCACTCGTAGCAGAGCGCCTGTGGTGGCCTGAGTGCTCTGCCAGCAAAAATGGAGCTCAGAAGGGCTGTGGTGGCACCCCCAGGCCACGTTTTTGGCTGTGAAGGCCTCCTGCAACCCTCTGCCAGCAAAAACAGAGCTTGGGCGGCTGCACCCCCCCGCCCCTATTTTCATCTGCAACAGCCTCCTGCTGCCCTCTGCCAGAGAAAATGGAACTCGGGGGCGGATGGACGCACCTAAGCTCTGTTTTCGCTGGCAGAGGCACCGCAGGCCAGTCCTTCACTGTTTCCAGGGCAACCCCATGGGCCAGATATAAGCACCCCGCAGGCCAGATTCAGCCCACAGGCCTTGAGTTTGACACCCCTGGAGCATATGATATGTGCAGAGAGCTCAGTCTGGCAGTATTTTGCCTACAGGTATGAAATAATAAAGAATTCTACTTGAAAGAATGACCACATGTTGTTCTTGGTTTTGGGTCCGACATGAACCTAGTTGTGAAGAAAGGGAAAAAGACAGAGAAGGGGGAGAGGGAGAAGGAGGATGGATGACCCCCCACCAGTGATTGGTTCTGACCTTAGCCATAACTAGGTTAAGTACCACTGGGAATTGCCAATGGAATGAGTAGACAACTACAAGTAGCCTATGCCTGCAGTACCATTAGAAAGCCCAGATAGACTTCCCAAGTTAAAGCTAATAAATACAAATGTAAAAATGGTTGAAAACTCATGATAGCCAAATCATGCAAATCATGCTCTATTTTCTTATGGGATTCTGTAATATCAACTAAAAAAATGAAAAAAAGGGGGGGGGGGTTGGTGTCCAGAAACACTGTGTTATATTGTGTAATATTCATTGCCTGTAAACACACCAGATACTTAGCCCAATAGAATGTGACCCCCACAAGAAAAAAGTTCTTTATCTTGCTATATAGCAGACCCCCAGGTTATGGACTGGTTCTGGTCTGTGACCTGTTAGGAAGGGACTACCCAGATGGAAGTGAGCAGCAGGCAAGCAAAGGATATAGAAACCATCGCCCCACCACCCTGGTTCATGGAAAAATTGAACCAGTCCCTGGTTCCAGAAAGGTTGGGGCCCACTACTATATTAGAATTAGGATGCCAAGTCAATTTAAAAGGGAATAAGTGAAACAGCAAAGCTTCTATTAGCTTGGATTTGTTTTAAAATTGGTTACATTTTTGTTTGGGGATGCCATTAGCCAAAACCAATCTACATATTCCCTGAATGTGTCCTGAAATTCAGACAATCGAATTATTTATTTATTATTATTATTTATTTAATTTATATACCGCCCCCTCTCCCGCAGGACTCGGGGCGGTTCACAGCCAATAAAAACAG